>ATSW01004161.1:0-14259 GCA_000444245.1 Botryllus schlosseri
AGGACAATGCCAAGGTAGCAAACAATATTACTATTTCGAGTCAAATAGCTGTGAAGTACTAGCAGATTTTCAATATCTGTATGCCCATTACGTATTGCTTCTTTTGACACAGCTTGATTCTCTTACACTCAACGCAGTTTAATACCATGTTTGTATAACTTTCTGTAATCGTTGCTGCTTCACGGTATAATGAAATCTTGTCATTTCTGGATGCAGTCGGAGATTGAAATTGTAACACTGCGAAATGACCTCCACCTCAAAGCCTACCAGACTGCAGCAAACGTTTGGTGCCTTGTTGATACGGAAAAGTACAGTGGTGTATGCGCAGCTGCTGTCAAGGTTGCAAGAGTGTATGGTTCAACTTATCGTCGTGAATCAGCCTTTTCGGACATGAAATTCAATAATAAAAAACACAGAACACGCTTGACTAATGCATATCTGGAACGCTCACTCAGAGTTGCAGTATCAAGTTACATTCTAGACTACAGCGCACTAGTTGATATCATACAATGCCAGGCTTCCCACTGATTGCTATAGAAACAGATAACATGATGTCCAGTCTAAAGTGGAACATGATATATTTTGAAATTTGAGTTGTATAATTTATACAAAC
Source organism: Botryllus schlosseri (assembly GCA_000444245.1). NCBI lineage: Eukaryota > Metazoa > Chordata > Ascidiacea > Stolidobranchia > Styelidae > Botryllus > Botryllus schlosseri. Next base: position 614 of record ATSW01004161.1, read on the forward strand.
ATTGTGCGAAGTAATTCATGATTTCGTAAAAACTATTATTAGTGGATAGCTAATTGAAATATGATATATTGATTTAAAAGACTCTATTAGAAGTCTTACCACAATGTGATTCCTGCCCAGTGCTATGAATATCAAAGCGGAAATTCAGTGTGGTGCGGGTAAACGGCGGAAGTAAATGGTAGCCCGCCGCTTCAATCAGTACGCAAAAGTAGCCCTCGGTTGCAAAAAGGTTGGTGACCCATGCTTTAGTCTATTGATTAAAGCTGTAAAGGAGGAAAAATTTTCAAAACATAGGACATTTTCGTTTACATCTAACAGGAGGACGAATCTTCATAAAGGAAGATATTGGTGGATCTGTCTCAAGCCATATTAGGAATATACCGATATCTCGTAATCGTGCTCCCTTCGAGCTTCGATCTACCAATTTGGGGATGTGAGGTGATGAGTAAGGGCGATCACCATGAATAAATTGATACTTATATTGAGTAGAATATAGATGAAAGATAGTACGCTACCCTATAGCACCTAACTGTAGTCACATAATACTAGAATAATTCGATAGAGTTGGAACATGGTTGCCATATTTTTCTGAATTAATATGACACGCTGACAAAATCTTTGTTGTAAATACGAATATTAGCGACTTGAATGTAAACTATTGAATTGATAGAGAGAGATTTATTGATTTCTCCAACCGTAAAGAAAACAACATTGGCACATGAAACAACAATAAATGAACTTAACGCTATTGGACAGGGTGTGACCGATATGACTCTGGGTTCGGTCAACAGGTCTGATCACACCCTGCATGATGCGTCTTGATGCATCTATGCTAAAATAGGCTACTTTGAATGAAATGTGTCGAAGATATTACCTATACAGTTTACATATACCCATACCAAAAGGTTGCCTACAATCCTTTCACTATCCATATATCGCTTTGAAGAATTGACATATGCACGGGGTGAGGCACCAAACGACTATCATCCTACCAGCAAATGATTCGGATAATTTTACAAAACTGCAATAGTGTAACTGCGACGGTGTCAAAATATGGCCCATGAGCTGTCTTCATCTACTCTACATGTTACGACCATATTTACTACGAATCAGTGTGTCGCATTCAGGGCTTTGAAGCCGGAGCCGGAGCCCGGAGCTGGAGCCCCGGAGCCGTGCATTTTTACCGGAGCTGGAGCCGGAGCCGGAGCTCTACATAAAATTCAGTCGGAGCCGGAGCCGGAGTTGGAGCCAGTTATTTGAGGGGTAGCTCCGGCTCCGGCGTATTTCATAAGATGCTTTTATATATGCAACAACCATATCTGCAGATTTCACATAATTAAACAGCAGGCCTTCGCGAAATTGAGAATCTTTTCCTCTTTGGCGCTACCTTTTCCGACTAACCATGTTCCCCGGGATGTACCAGCAGAGCAGTCATTCGTTCAATATTCAATTTCCATCCATGAGTGCCGAGCCTCGCGGTATGCGAAATATGCCTTTGAATATTGTTGGTATTCGGCATATCCGCAATTTCGTCATCAGCACTACCGTGTTGCCCTATTGTACGGTTCAAAAATAATGATCACCAAGTATTACGCGAAATGGGAGAGAGGATANAAANGNGANTTCGTTGCACATGTCGATATGACNAGCANGAGCNGAGAAATTNCATCTNNTCGTTGCTATGAATCNGATGAGCAAATNCTCNTTNTTTNGTGNTNGTTCTTTANTCGGGCCGCGAAANTGGACAGTGTTATTGAGTATGCNATTATGCATGCTNATTGGAATTCATTACTGCGCATGATCGTCATTCACTGCAGTAAGGATTTTCGAGCGTAAATAGGGGATGGCAGAAGAGTAGCCCAAATACGCCGTTACACTCAGCAAAAAATTGTCGCGGTGCGAGCTACTCAATGCGATGTAAGAAGTCAGGACCCAATGGTATTTTATGTTGGAGAAAAATTACTGATTTGATACGCGATTTCCAATGCGTAATNNTNTGTTTCGTAAATTCATTCTTGATGTCTGCTTGATACTCTAGTATTCCCGGATTAGCGCGCACTGTGACTTGTAAATGCGCGATGTGCATACGGCATAGTTTAATTCGTTATGAGCACGGCGCAACATGCATGGCACAGTGTTTAATTCGATTATTTGATTCGTTTCAACGGGAAAATATTATATTCCGATAAACTTGATCGACACCGGATGGACTGGTAACGAGCGCACCAATATCGAACGTCAAACCTTTGGCCATTTGGTGCTAATTGAATTTCTATTGCTCACTTCGTGATTCCCGCCAATATTGCTCTTACTACAGTTACAGTGGAATAATCATCGCACATTTAAAGATTGAATTGAGGTGTATGGTTTAATGTTACCGAGTACAGTGCCAGTGTTAAAACGCTGCATCAGAATTTTAATGCTGTCCACAGCAATGCCACAGAGTAAAGTGCGTTCTAGCGCAACTATGATGTTATCGACAATTGACAATTATTCAATATGACGTCACTAGCCGGCAACGCGGCACCTATGTCTTCGTTGCTNCANNCNATGTTACTGACGGCTGACNGACTCTAGATTACTATAGATAACTAANCTACGGGTAAATTAGTAATCTATANAGACCAGGGNTGGCCAACNTTTTCGGCTAAAGGGCCACATGAAATTNNCGAACGAGTGNGNTGCCCACTAGCCGCGTNAAATTTTCAAAGNTAATATTANTATTACTTGGGTATATTGCGGGTCGACTGTANACCNCCCGCTGGGCTCAGTTTGCAAGGACAGGACTATTCGGCATCTGGACATATCGATATCGAAGATTTTCGCTAATATACGACAATCGCTTTGTGCCTACATTTCATCGTCGATGATCTTTCTGCGAGCGCAAACGCGAAAAGACTTTATCTCGTAATTGCGAATATGGTTAGACGCAATCGGCTAATTCAGGCATTTTTTCATTTTCAGGTGAGGTTAGGCTACAAAGCAAGTAATCGTGTGACAATTAAACACGCGAAGCGTGAAGAAAATTTTTACTACTTTTTTAGTTTATTGTAATGTGCGATGATTTACTAAAAATGTGAATGNACCCTGGATCTGCCAATGCGTCGGAACAGATATTTTAATCATCAACATCCCAAGTGTCTCGACCAGACTAATCATATTTTTGGTTGGCCTTGCAAGTTCACAATCTGAGGAATTCAATTTCGATGAACTGAATTTCGATAATGTAATGGGAAATTAGCTCGCGGGCGACTCAAAACCTTCTCGCGGGTGACATATGGCCCGCAGGCCGCGTGTTGCCAACCCCTAATATAGACAGACACCTTCGATAGTTTTCAGAGCCGGAGCCGGAGCTGGAGCCGGAGCAGTGGTAATAATGCGGCTCGGGAGCTGGAGCCGGAGCTAATGTATGATAAAAGAAAGCTCCGAAGCCGGAGCCGGAGCAATGCAAATTTACGGCTGCTCCAAAGCCCTGGCCGCATTACCATGTATATTTAGTATTATCAGCGTTTGTGGTCGCTATAGAGTAAAAGGATGCGACCCTAACATTATTCATAATTATTTTAGGCCTAATGTTGCAGTGCGGTGAAATATCAATGTGTTTTATTTTTTTAGCACCTTACTCAGCAGAATATGAATCACACAAGCAAAATTGCCAAGATGTTGGACTCGTTGTTGGACTCGTGGTTATCGTCATTTTGCTGTTTCTTAAATTCTGTTGCTATGCATGCTGCTGCTGCCGTGACTCAGGTGGTGATGATAATTTATTCAATAATGACCAATCCGGCAATAAGGAACGCAACAACGACAAACCTGGCGATAACCAACCCAAAGACGAGGAAACCGACATCGATTGCCGCTGTACAATCAGCCTGCTATATAGCGCGGAACTCGCCGGAGAATCCAAGTAAGGTCGCTTTCGTCAAACCTTTTGAAGAGGGTAGGCTGTATGCGAAATTTCACGATTTCTTTTGAAATTGGTATTGTGACCCTGCCAAGACTTGAATTCGTGTCGTACCAGTTCAAAAGTGAGCNACNCCAGCCAATCGAAGTGAATTCTTTTTCCAAAAATCAGTATGCCTCAGACTTCTTTCAAGCTGATACCTAAAATGCATCCACGGTCTATGAAACGCTGATGCAGCGCGTAACTGCCGGTGCCAGGCTCCGAACAACCCGTAACCATGATATTAGTCCATGTTGGCAACCAGAAATAGAAATAGGGAAAGTATATGAAAAGTTTACATCAAGACCCAATCGGACCCTACACCTATTTTAATGCACGAAACGATGCGGTATCCTATAGCCATATCTGACCACATGCAGACATACTAAACTTGTTTTTGTGTCATATTTCTTCATGAACGTGCACTTGAAAATCACTGAATTGTGATATCATTAGGCTACCGGGAACCTCTCAGTAGTCTATTTTACTTACAAATTTGTATAAACACAATGATAACGATGCAGGCCTACCCAATTCATAGGCAGGCTATAGGGATCAGTATTAGTATCAGTTTATTACTGATGTCATCTACTTAAAACTCCAGAAGATTGCGATACAAATAAAATATAGGCATGTGTTGAAACAACGTTGGAGTAGTCTTTGAATAAAACACGCACCTCTTCATCTCATTTACAAACAATGCGTTCTTATATCACGTCATATGCCTAACTACGAAACCCTTCCTTTGTGTTATCGTCCATGTATCATATTCCTTGTGAATCTAACGCGGAATGATTTTAATCGAGTATGCAGCAACCACTCCGAGTATATTCAATTAGAACTCATTTTCTAGAGTTCCATGCTGAATAAGCGCATTTTCTGGCAGCCCAGAAGTACTTCAGTGAATTATTCTCTTGCCAAAGACCTGCGTCCGGTTGAGAAAAATATTGTTTGTCCCGTGAATAATTACCAAGCATGAATGGCGTGAGCCCATTTGCTGTTCTGTATGATCACAGACATATTGAGATCGACCTTGCGCTTAGAAGTTTCTAATTGTAGCAGCAGAACATCCCCACAGGCATCCTATATATCAGGGGTGGGCAATTATATTCTCTTGCGGGCCAAATGAGGAGTAGAAAATACGTTGGCGGGCCGAGTGAAAATCTTTAGCTATATTCTCCAGCGTATTTTTATTTTATTTACAAATTACATTATAAATAAATCTGCTCAGTGAATGTGTTGATATCAAGTAATGAGAAAGTGACGGTAATTAAAAAATACATATTTGCCGTCATGATTCGAAACAGTATTGAACATGATACATTTATAACACTGTTTAAACCCCTATCCATGGTCTTCTGTTAACACTCTAAAGTAGGGGTTTTCAAGCTTTTTCAAGCCCCTCTTATCACGATATCACAAAATATTAAAAATTGCCATCAGCATGATAGCAATCCCAACGGATGGCATGGAAGATTATGTCTATTAATGAGAGAATTCTGAAGTATTAAAGTTGGAGCAATACACGAAGCAATAACTATAAGCTAGGGCAGAGGTCTCAAACACGCGGCCTGCGAGACCATTTTGTGCGGCCCGCGACGGCATTTTGGATTTTGAAGTATTCATCAATATTTAACTACCATTTTATTCAATTTGAGAACTTAAAATTCCTTCTCAAACTACTCGAAAAGCCAGAGACTACTCATCAAACTTCACTATTACATCAGTTTCTAAAGTTACAATTACAGTGCAGTGGAAATTTACCTATTATGTGACATTACTTCTTTATGATGGTTAAACATGTTGGTGATTCGTACTGAAAACTGTGATTTGTACTTGGGCGCGAGTTGAGTCGCGTCAATAGATACAAACAGAGAAGGACTAGTGTGACGCGGACCGCCGTGACTTTGTGCAACCACTGACGCAACAAACTATCAAACTGGTATGAAAAATAGTAAAATATCGAAAGGTAGTAGCTCGCGTTTCGTAGCTCATTTAGATATCTAAGCAGGTCGGTATGGCAACCATTGGCATGATGTTGCCCTCTTGATGTATAGTTGGCTACATCCTGTGTTATCATGAGTAGNCTATCTTNATCNATGTTATCATATTCAATTATTGTGANGAGTATAAAATAGNCGTANNCTACGCTTCACNGCTGNAACNCAAATGGATTTTTCAGCGATTGGACATTTCNANTGCTATTGNACAGTAATCATNATATTCANGTTGTTATTGATCTGTTCAAATATTCGAAGNTAAATATNACGCTGATTTNATTNGACCTTGGTAATGACATGACTAATANCNTAGTTNTCAGGAGTATACCCGANACCCGGATTNGGCTNTACTGCTCCCATGTTCTGATATCAGATCAATCTTTGTAAAATTCTAAATTCCTCCCTATAATTGCGGCACGTCAAACGTCCGTTAGCTGCAAAATTAAAACGCGACAGCTTTTACGATGTCCTTATGCATTTCTACACTGACATGATGTGCACAACTAATTATTTTGACAAACTATGCCAAGTACACAGTGGCGTAGCAGCCACTTGGCGGTTCTGGCTCTGCACCAGGGGCGGCAGGCTTCAAGGGGGCGGCAAAATGAGGCTGCACAGTGAGAGAGAGAGAGGGAGATGGTATTCTTTTTCACCTGCACCATCGAGATGCTTTCACGACGGAAATGCGATACGGACTTCGTAGTAACGTCATCTAGTCTGCACCCCCGTTTGTTTCTCCTCCATGATTGCTGAGCACCGAGCGGGATAACCGCGGATATCAGTTTTCGAGTCTTTGGTCTGACCCGGCCGGGGATCGAACCCACGACCTACCGATCACCATTACACTGCCTCGATCGGCACAGCCGGCTAAAAGAAGCGTAATTGGTAGTCCTATAGCTGGCGTCACGTGAGCTAAAATTTAATCAAACTGGTCTCAATGGAAAGCTAGTGTCGCGCTGATTCCGAAAACACGAAGTGATATGTTAACGTGGCGATGGAACAACTCCGAAATAGCCGCCAAAACCGATTGTTCGAAGAGTTCGCAGAAATAGTGGAATGCCTGGCGAACAATCAGAAGATGCTGGCCTCAGTGTTGTTGATAAAGTTAGACGATGCATGTTTCAAGCTTTGAACAGATTCAAACTTGAAGCTGAAACTAGGTTTACCGGCATATACCACTTAAATGATATGTTTGGATTTTTGAATTCCCACGCGATGTTGCAAAGCGAAAGTCACAATTTATTCACCAGCGCTTTTAGAAGCACTTATGACGACGAGGTGGACTTTTTGGAGTTAGCTGCGAAAATCGTCATGCCTTATACCAGTGGTTCCCAGCGTGGGCGATTTGCCAGTCTATGGGGGCGAAAATGACGAAGGGGCGATAGGGGGGCGAAAATGGACAAAGGGGGCGACATGAGACGAAAATAGCGAAGGGGGCGATAGGGGGCGATGACGCGCTAAACGGGCTATATTGGAGTCAAGTCGGAGAAATGACCTTTTTTTTAGTCATCCCACGAAAATTCAGATGCAAAAGTGTAAAATTCGACATCAAACGGCAAAGTTGACCTTTTTTTTAGTCAACCCGCCGGTGATTACAGTTTGTATACCGATTTTTCGGTTCACAAAATTTTGGGGGTGATGATCGGCATTGAGCTTGAAAAGGGGGCGATGAGTCGAAAAAGGTTGGGAACCACTGCCTTATACTTTCGAATTACGGATCACATAAATCAGAAGATTGCTAGCTTTTCGCACAAACCAATGAGGCCTTTAGGACGTACACAAATTAAGATATGATCATATGAAGTTGTTCAACTTGAGATTTTAAAATGGGTTAAGACTAGAGGTCGTTCGATTATCGAGATGGCCGATTATCGAGGCCGATATTTAGAGCTTGCCCGATTATCGATATCGGTCGATGAAGGCCGATATCACGGCCGATATTTTATATTTAAAAAAATTAAAAATATTGGAAATTCAATGCCTCGTGTTCTCAACCTCAAGAACTTGGCGACGCAAAGGATTATATATCACAGATTTACCATTGTGGGACGAGTTTAATTTGGTGAGCATGCAGAGAAACTTGGCTTCCTGCATTACAATATACCTTTTCTGAACTGATCTGCAATTCTGTATCATGTTTTGATTTTCGGGTTATCCCAAATTTCAACGAATGTTCACNATTAAGCAATAANTNTTTTCAATTTCAGTTTTCTCGTTTGTTGTTCAGCTTTCTGTGGCATGAACAAGTGCCATCTTGCCTAATATATAATATTTTTGGCGAAATTGNTCTCTGCTCCTTCCATATTAATATCGGCCTATGATATCGGTTATCGGCCTTGTGAGTGTCGAAATATCGGTATCGGTATCGGCCTGTAAAAATCAATATCGGTCGACCTCTAGTTAAGACGCTGGTGCGGAGCGTTTGATCGTAGTGCAACAGCGTTTGATCTTTTACGGTGGTTAGTTAATGCAAAGCTATTTGATTCGATACCATATTTATGCTCGTGTCTGAAACTTTATCTGACCATTGGTGTTTCGATTGCGAGCTGTGTGAGGCGAGCATCTCAAATCTCAAACTAATTAAGTCTTATTTACGTTCTACCATGAATGATGATCGGCTATCCGTTCTGTCTATAGAAAGAGACTACGTTCAAAAATTTGAATTTAAGGATATAATCGCTGATTTTGCTTTGAGAAGGATATTGATTTTCTATTCGCACAATACATTCGTTCGCTATTTCTTTTCTTTATTATTTTTGGCCTTGTGAACGTTGAGGCGGTGACGCTGAGACGCGGCATACTATTTGTAATTACTTCTATTGACAAGATTGCTTGAACATGAATCTATGTCGAAATTTTCTGCGGTCTACTTGGGGGGAGCGGCATTTTTAGCGAGAGCCAGGGGCGGCAGCACATGCTGCTACGCCAGTGCAAGTACACCAACTATTTTACTCAAATATCTAAAAAATGTTATTTCTTTCATGACAGGCGTGAATTCACAATAGTAAATCACATTTTTACGATGCGTGTAGAATATCAGTCTGCAAGGTCCCGTCAAATAAGGCGTGCTTGGAAATACATTGAATTCCCCTATTATTGGTGTCCGCAGCGCCATCACAAAGTAGGAATTGGCCCGCGAGCACATTTGAGTTTGAGACCTCTGAGCTAGGGTATATCGCGCGAAGCGCGAATTTTTTTATTTATTCAACTTCGGCTTCGCGCCACCCTTCTGACGCTTTCACGGCCCTTAGTTCGAGAACCCCTGAACTTTGTATATGCAATAGTACAAAGCTTATTTTCTTTGTCGCTGCATTACGAGCAGTGTGCAGCTTTAATAGACTTTATGTTGAGCGACGCTTGCAGTTTTTCTGAACCTCGCCGTCCCTTGACCGACTGTTTCGAGTTTTTGTCATAAGCCCGAGTTTATTTAAAATCGTTAGTCTCTGCGACATGCCCGGCAATAACTGAAAGGACGGGTATACCCCTGACTTCAGCATACAGATATTTAGTGTTCTCATATAGTACTCGCGAGCACTGATTGACATGTTTTACGAATTAGGGATTTGGAAACGTATCGCGTAGGCTACCAACTTGAAACACAAACCGTATAATGCGTAATGTGACAATGTCAACAAGGAAAATGTGAACTAAACTATATGGAAAGAGTAATTTCTTGTGACTACTCATACTTTGCCGCATTGCCCAAATTTTGAATCTTGATTGCACATGCGAGGTAAGTAGACAGCGCAATCGTGACATAATAATGAACAGGTTTCAAAGTAAACGAAATTCCTGTTCATTCAATACAGTTTTAGTCATGCAAAGAGCACGTTTTATGTTTTGAATTCGAAGCAACCTTTCGCGGGCCGCACAAAATGGCTTCGCGGGCCGCATTTGGTCCGCGGGCCGCACTTTGCCCAGGCCTGCTATATATGCTCTAAATTCACAAGTATAAATCCTAGGAAAAGTTATCGGGATCCGTATCTGATAGCGCGTGGCGTGAAAGTTATTTCAAATCATATATTACCATAAAATATTATTCTAATCCCAGTCCACGTGATCAGATCAATCGGTAGAGCTGATGGATGGGGTGTCTTTAAAAAATTTTGGTACAAAATTAATGATGGTGCATCTACCGGTATTTTATTAATCACTTTGTTGCATTTCCGAAGTATAGCAAATATATCAAATATTATATGGACGAATCTTGGTCATGTATGGCGGTTTTCAAGTATGATATGGAATAATCTAGTAAATATGGAATGTGGACGATTTTCGTGCCATAAAATACCACGCTATGTAGACTGCTGGTTGCGGCTTTGTAGCCGACTTAATTGTTTGGATTGTCTGGAAATGCTGTGGCGTCTTTGTATATATCTCTTGTCAGACGCCTTCGTGGCATTAAGCGACACAGTATAAGATCTTATTCATTACTTTGTATTACAGCCGGGGAGNGTGAGAACCTAGTGCCAACTTCGATCGAATTACTGGAGAAATTGCTTCATACAGCCGATCCCAACGACAAAACTCATAAAGACACATAATCGTTAAGGACTGCAGACATCATAATGATTTTATCGAAAATCGGTTATTGTACATAACTGCAGGTAAATGTCCCTGCTAGAGCCGAAGCAAACACCTGATATGCAAACAACACTTTTGATCGTCTTAACGTGGCAGTATACTCTACATTAGTAATTGTTTTGAATTCTTTCTCACTCGTTATAGCTTGCTAGTCGTTGTATTTCCTTGTAGCATACCATAAAGCTGTCTTGTGCCTGTGGCCCGCGAGACATTTTTGTCTCATTCGGTGGCGGTGTCGGGTCCCGGAAAAACTTAAGTTGGCTATTATCATGATCTCGATTATTACTAATCAAATTCCTTTTAATCAGCTGAATGTTTTCCCTGGCGAAAAATATATGCGCTTGCCATTTAAACGTTGTCAGAGGCATTTGATTTTGGTGTTATTATAACGTGACAAGTCTTTGCTTCAGCGATTCAGCATTAGTAAAATATGATTTGAGCGTGTGGACTATGTTTGGGAAAGTGGGTCATACCTTGTTATGAAGACTCTAGTATTGAGTCGACTGGAGTCCGCCTCAATTTGCGATTCTTCGGTGACGCAACTTGAGTCACTTTATGTATTGACTCAACTTGTTCCGAAAATGTGCAGGAAGTTCTCATAAAGTTTAAAAAGCACTTATCAAATCATTATGATAGCATCTCATTCAATCAGCTTCATCATCCCTCGGTCTATAATAGGATATTGTCTGTACTGGCAGGTTGATCTCCTTGGCGAATTGGCATATGGCACTAAAATGGCCCTGACTTGACGTGACAATGGTTCGGGCGGAAACAGCAAACAATAGAACAGCAGCGTGTGACAACGCTATGGTTGCATTTTGCAATTGTACCTGGCTGCTTGTACATGAATGGAGTCATTGAAGTGTTTAGACAACTTATCAGTCAACGCGTCGAAGGTTTGTGCGCTTTTTGCGCTGCCAAGCTTGGAAAACTGTAGAACATTGCAATTTTTCAGCACCATAAAACTGTGGAACATAGTAGTACATCTATCCACATTCACGGCATGTTTCAATCGACTCAATGAAGTATTTACGCTATTCATGTTACGATCGGAAGTGAATCCAGCAGAAGCGCTTTCAGAAAGTTATGCTATATGTGTACCGTCACGGTCATAGAAGAAAGCAACAAATATCTGTCCTGCACAGGATATGATTCATCCGAAGTGTGATATCGAGTCATACCTCTGTCGCCCGACATAATGACCGGGCAAGAAGATTCACTTTTGATAAACATATCTGGCACGGTAATCCGATCAATACAATACTTTCCTGTCACAGTATGCAGGGTTCTTACAAGGTGCTTCTAATGAGTCAGGTCGTGTAATAACCCAAAACGAATCAAATCAAATGACGTGTTCTACATACTATAGAAAACGCCATTTGAGCAATATTCAAGCTTTGGGGTTATGTCATCTGAACTCGCGGTCGCATGTTTTGAAGTAGACGGCATTCTCATGTTACCATGCTCCTTGCAAATTGCATTCAAACGCTCGGAATACATTTGAATTATTAATGACATCAAACGCTTTGATAACAATTTGGTTAAACCCAACCATTTATTATACATAGTAAGGAAACAATTTATGGTATGAAATAACCTGCTAAGTGCTCATTCGCATTGCTAGATGGGTACATGCGTCAGCACGAGGAAAGTTCGAGGGGGCTGGTGTGATTGTATGCAAAATAAGGTCAATCTGCGCACAATAAAGACCATAATCCCACTGAATCTCACCCCAAGCCCTAACCTCCAACGCAAACCAGCATAAGCTCAACCCTCAACCCTGAGAACTCTAATCCTACCCTAATGACTCTAACACTTATCTCTAATGACCCTTATCTCACNCTAATTACCTACCCTCAACCTTGAGGACCCAACCCAATGACCCCTAACCCAAACTCTAATGACTCTCGCCTCAACCCCCATGACCCCCAGCCCTAATCATACTAATTTCCACACAAAATAGGCTAACCCTAATGACCCGCACGCCAATCCTAATGACCCTAACACCCAACCATAAAGACCGGCACTCTCAACCCTAATATTATTGAAACTGTCCTTATTCCGCCAGTAGCGACTGACCTTATTTTGCGTGTGACTGTCCTTATTGAGCACATCGGAACTGCTCATATTGAAATATGTTCAGATTTGGGATCTAGAAAATGAATTTCAATGGTGATATGAAAATTGAAAAGTAAAACATTGAATGTACTACAGGAAAAAATAATTATGAGAAAAAAGTTGGATTGAAAATATGGATTTGGAGTACAGATCACGGAGGACCTGTGTTAAAACATATTCATATTTAGGATCTATAGTTAGATCTATAGTTGCATATGAAATTTGAATGTTGGTATAAAACAGTAAAAGTTGGATTTAATGTTACTATCGGAAACGTATTCGAAATTAGATAAATTTGATTCCATAAAATAAGCTTGTTTTGAAATTCGGCTTATGCGCGGATGAACCACCCTCTCAACCAAAATACGCTAACATCGACCCTAATTACGCTAACCTCAACCCAAACTACCGTACCCGAAACACGCCAATCCAATTATTGTGATTGTCTTTATTATACTTTATTATATGTCTTTATTATTATAAATTATAGAACTTTTCTTCATTTTTGGTTGAAACTACCTGTCCTTGCGAAATAGCTTGGCAATCATGAAAAAGCGTAAAATGGTACGAGTGCTAGCACATCGCTTTGTTTCTTCATATTCACAATCAATCACTAAATGGAGAAAATATATTTTCATCTGCCCAAGACACACACATAATGTATAATGCGATATGCAAGACACACAATGCGATGCAATGAACAGATATAGGGGGATGCCGAACGACCAGCCAGTTGGGATTTCTTGAACTGGCATCCACCTCGACCTAGTGCCCGATGTCACAGTCTTTTCCTTTCTCGGCTTGGTCTTTTTATAATATATTTCTTGCTCTATTTTCCTTCTTTATCGGGTCTTTTTTTCTGGGCACGGGGGACGAGGAGCCCAAAATAACCTCATGCATTGAGAAGTACATTATTAATATAAGTATACTTCGTTATACCGGCTATTATGATTTGGAGCTTTGCAAAGACACCAAATGCAAGACAAATTTTGCTATGATCC
>ATSW01004162.1:0-11840 GCA_000444245.1 Botryllus schlosseri
TTGCCGATGGCAGAATTAATGGCCTTTGATCGATCAGCATCAATCTTAAGTGGATGAGTTAAGGGTGAGCTTTTCACATCGCGTGACGCACGTGTTCTGATAAATCTGGGGACATGTTGGTTTATGCGGTCCTGCAGACGTCTTGACGTTCTTCCCACATTAAAATGTCATAAAAGAACGAATAGTGTGGAATCAAATATGCGCCTTTCATGCAACCAAAGAGACGGAAATGCCAGTTTTACATGACCTTAAGTATTAATTTAGAATATTTTCGACCATACCTATGTCGGTGCACTTCTTGACATTGCTGCTAGTTCACGGAAATATGATTACCGCTAACGCGCGTAGCTTTGCAATGCGTGTTTCGCATGCTGCGGTACGGCCCATCAAAATTTCAAGGCTTCCTCAGTGGAAAATAGTATCGGAACTACAATTCTCGTTGATACGTTAAATACTCGAATCATTTTACCCAGCCTGAGCAACAAAGAAATAATCTGCTTGGTCATGCACAGATTTTACTACGCCGAACTTTATTTTATTAGAGACGATCTAATCCTTCGTATCTTAATCAAAAGCTTGCCCAAGAAAAAACACATCAATACAGAGTAAATGGAAGTGTGATTACTTTAATAACTGAAATAATATCCCGGTTATAAAATTAATTACTGTCAGGTCGCATTTATGTGAGTGAATATTCAGCCAGATCATGCGGTAATCCGAGATACATCTTGTTATTGCATTGGCCTTGTTATTATACTATTGCGTATTTGTATATCTCTATGAGTAATAGTTATAGCAGGCATTGAATAAAACATCATCTTTCTAATAAGAGAGTTGAAAATTGTGTTGCTGATTCTGCGGGCAAGCAACTCATAAATCAGGGGCAACCCCTCAAAACTACAGAATGTCAAACGTTTTTTAATCTTTTGAAGTGGTCATTAGCTATGAAGCTTGCGGTCACCCAAAATCAACACTGCTAGAGCCACCGCCTTAGCCAAAACTTCAGAACATACATAGAGAACACAGAAATTTGCAGAAATTATGTTTAATCCTGGAATCTGGATGCAACCACAGCTACTCTTTCTAAACACACCTCGTTCTCAAAGAGAGCCCAACAGTTTGAAATTAAGATACGATTCAATTTATAAAATTAAACATTCAATTTCAAGGTTCAGAGTGCGGACACTTTCAAAACTCACCCGGAATGCAGGGACCCCGTTCATCACCGAATGCGGCTGGGGCCGAAGACGACGCCCCAGACTTGCAATAGTACCCCGGTTCACAATCACCTCTTGGCTCAGGCAATCCAGGAGTGTCACAGTACCTGTTTTGAGACAGTCAACGATCAGAACACGCTTTGAACTCGCACCCGTCTATACTAACATTCCACCGATGCACGGAAAGCACGCATCTTGGTTAGTTCCCCCCGTCACGTTTCGGAAGGTCCCAGCCGGACATGGGAATTCATTACCAAATTTTGTTCCGTTTGGACAGAAATGTCCCACCGGACACGCCGAGGACTCGTTGTAGACGACCACCGGAGCGATGAAGTTATTGCAGTAGTATCCCTCTGGGCACTGGAATGAGATATTAGGTTAGCTTCCGCTAAATTGTGGTTGCTTATGCTATCAATAGAATTTCTACTAGTTTCTATGATGCCGTTGATCATCATTTTTCTACGTTTGTATTTTTCATAATTAATTTCAAGTTTGGAGTACAACCACTTATGTAGTAAGTTTCTCATGGACTGGGTGGCTAAGCTTTAATCGGACTTATCTGCATATCATATTTCAATCGATTGCATTTTTGTGATATGTGCTATAGATTTGTACAGTTAAGAAATAAAGATTCTCTCTGTCTTCTGATGATAATACGTATGAGTAAAATTGGTACTTGCAAAAATTTAGAAATTTGGAGCACACCAAATTCAGATAAAGGTCTTAGAATGTCAAGATGGTCAAAAATGCATGGTCTTGTTGCACCGAAATAATATTGAAAGGCACACTCTAGTTTTGTACTGAATACTATCGCCCAGAACGAACCTCTTTGCAAGTTGCCTGTGCCTCTTCGTCTTGATAATACCCGGAATCGCACCGAACGGCTGCAATAGACCCGGCAGGACATTTGTGGCCTCTCGGACATTTGTAGGACGGAGGCGTGGCAGTGGTGATATCTTTCGTCGTGCCGTCACAGTAAAATCCAGGATCGCAGAGATCTAAAAGTCAGGCCGTGTTGCATAGAAATGCTTTGAAACAGCTTAAGGAGACTTGATATTGCATGTCTATTTGATTTACAACTAATGAAGTACTAACGATACTCAGGTCACATAATAAATTTGATTGGGCGTTGAAGTTACACATTTCTTCACCTATATAGGTGATCAAAGTAGCCACTAATGCGATGTGTGTGCCAATAGGAATGGTGTAACCAAATTAAACCAAGTCACAGCAGATTTTACAGGTTACAAAATACAGCGCAATTCGTAAGATATTCAATATTGTAACACAAGAAAGAAAATAGGGTAAACTAAACTACCTTTGGGGGTATTGGCACCATTTTCCGAACAATAATACCCGGGGTCGCATGCTACGCAGTCATCTTTTGATACACCTCCTGTTTCATTGCGATATGTACCAGCAGGGCATGGTTGAGGTGAAGGAGTTCCTCTCACGCAGAAATGTCCCTCAGGACAAATTCCACCTAAAAATGAGTCAATCTTTGTATGAGAATCAGAAGCAGAATAATGCTTATTCGGTATGGCAATGTGTGTGCAATACAAAGAAACAACTAAAGTGAATAATGATATGGAACCTGGTTGTGGCAAGGGGATCAAAATAACATCTAGTCAACCAATAACCAGACACGAAATCTTTGCATAAAAACATATTGTAAAGAGATCATTGTACATCAACAAAACAATGTCAATAGTTGAGGGGGAAAGAATGGCAAAAATCGAGAGTAAGCAAACAGAAAGCGTCATAGCATACAGATTTGTGAAATACCTAGTGAATTAGTATACAAATGTCTAATCTGTATCATTAGTTGGTAAAGAAGTTGCGATGATGCATCTTATTATACGTATGAGGCNTGTGTGCAATTTTTTGGAGAAGCAGATAAGATTTCACATGAAATTACATCAGGGTTTTAATGACTCAGGTCATATTCCCAAATGCGTAAAATGACTCAGCTCGATTCGAGTCAATTTGTGTATTGACTCGACTTCTACTCGAGTCATTTACATGACTAGAGACCAGGACGGCCAAGACAGACATTTCATTATAACTTCAAAGAATGCTCAAGTCACCACATTATTGGTATTTCGTCTATCAGTTCTGATACTTGGAAAATAGGGCTGGAAACTGTTAGGACTGAGGAAAATTACAACATTATAAATGCGAGCCATTCTACATCACTTGATTCGGACTCGAGCCTGTACTAGCTGACTTGAGCTCGGACTTGACTCGGTGGTGAATTGAAAATGACTCCAATTGACTGGAGTCCGAACTATAAAAGTGAGATTGACTTGTGACTGAGAACCTTGTGACTTGGTTACATATACATCATATTTTTCTACTATTGTTCCAACTTACATCTGTAACTGGGGCAATGTGGCGCTATGGGTTGCTTTAGGTCGGTATTTGGCAGTCTCCTTACCCCTTCGTTTTAATATTTTATTCAAACTGGTGCAATGTTGGCCTACGTAGCGCGCATAGTATTGTTATCCTGTTTGTGGGTNTTTGCATTGTGAAACACTCTAGGAACACTTATTTGCCCCCCATCCTCGAAAATCGCGTCCTATCTATCATCAGAGTCTTCACTGAAGATACAAATAACGGTTTTATTTGTAGTGAGTGGCTTAAAATTGCAGATCAAATGTGAAAAGAGTTAAAATTCGCTTTCCCTACGTGCAGGACACATTAAATCCACAATATTCAATCCAGCTACACAAAGAACCCTATTGTGTATGTACCAGCAAGTACTATACACAGCATGAGTGTGAATGAACCATTACCCGAATCACTTCAGACTGCTTTCGAAGCTCCGACCTCACAGTAAAACCCGGCATCACACTCCGCAGTTACGTTAGCAAGCAGCGGTGCGTCACAATAATACCTGAACTCAAATATCAAAATACAAGAATTCAATACAAAGCAATCGTACAACAACACCTACCCAGCTGTGCATGGGATTTGATTGGGGCTGCCTTCGGGACAATAGTGTCCGCTTGCGCAGCCGAATTCAGTAGCGCTGACCGATCCTTCCGGGCAGAAATAACCTTCTCGACACGGCAGCGTGGGTTGCACAGTGCCATTGCTCGGACAATACATTCCACCTTGATAGTAGAGCAATACGAAATTAGTTGATTCGAAAACATATTTTAATGCAACAATTTAGCATCACTTAACACTAGAGCTTGGTAATTGGAGTGATTGAATTCTGAATCGCGAATCAGGCTAATTACAATGACAAAAGAGTGTGGACCATATGGAAAGTTCAAATTTATAATTTTTATGCAACCACAAAGAAAATAAAGTTCTACACTATCCAAATAAAATTTTGTAATTTTTCGACCACACCTATTTCCTTGCGTATTGCATTGCATACAAGGTTAATCATGATTTCACAGAAATCTACGGAATATTCCAAATGTTTTGGATGCGGTGACAAGAGCAATTAATAGATGATTGAACCTATATTTCCTACAATATAATTTGAAGGGGAAAGAGCAATATGTTATCGTTACTTACTTAAAAAACTTACCCCTCAATACTCAAATCATTACATTTAATAATAAATTTGAATTTGAGCACTCGAATCGTTGCAACCGGCCCAAATTGACAATACCAACTGATCCAAATTACTGCAGCAGGCTGCTTACTCCATTAGATTAATTTACCAAGAAAACAAATCCTGCTAACAAATTATTGACGTATGTAAATGAATTAAACTGGAATATCCTTATTCAACTAATCATGGATTATTATCTGAAATTGCGCTATGCCAAGCATTTCAACACAGTTAATAATAAATAAATATTTAAGTAACATGACAGAAAATTCTTTCATACCGTCGCAATTCACACAGTCGTTCTCAGAAGTCTTGTGGGTTCCGTTATTGTAAGTCCCGGCAGGGCACGGATATTGATATTGACTGGACGTGCTTTCGGGACAGTAATGCCCGGCGGGACAAAAAGACTGGGTAAAATTTGATGTGCCTTCTTCGCAAAAGTAGCCTGAAAACGACAAAAACAAGTGTTTACGAAATATCAATTAAGTTACTGGCAGACGTGCTGAAGAGTAACTTTCTATCTAATTACAAATAGAAGCGGCAATTTGTAAGACATGCAAACATATCTTCAATTGAGAGTAGAAAATCAAAGAAAATGACTCAAGTTAGTACTTGCGAGAAGTATATTTGGTTGAGTGGAAGAATACTTTTAGCTGAAATTCAGGAAAGCTGATTATTAAAAGAAAGGTGATCAGTCTCAACCAGCGGTAATCACTGCCTCATTCCCGTCAGGTCTAGTTAATACCTGAATAGATTCCTAATAAAATAGAAACAGATCATCACAGATCTTATAAATAAGCACAATGCAGTTTCATGGTTGTAGTTTCAACACTGACCTTTCGTGGACCCCTTGAAAATAGGCAAATTTGACTCAATTCCAATCGGTAAAAGTGAAGTTGTTTCAGTTTTTTGTTGATAATTCTGGGATTACCCTCCATCAATGCAATTTTTTTCAAATTCAGAATTTCCAACTGCAATAACTTTGCTCTTACCGGAATGAACTTCAGTCAAATTTGTTTTACATCGTTTTTGTAGACAACGTAACAATTTTATGGGGTAGCTAGTAAAATTTGAAGATTTTTTTGCATACTTCATATTAAATTCAAAATGTTAAAACTATAATAGCTTCGCGATTACCAATTGGTATGGATTCAAATTTGTTCAGAATCGTTCTTTTAGGCAACCTGGCTGTGTAATCGTCTATCAAGCAACATATGAAAAAAAAAATACATGTTCACAGGAATATCCTTGCATAGGCAGTAATGTATTGATTACCAATGTTCTGAGTTCATCATTATTTTACTCACAGTGTCAGTTGTTAAATAGGTGTGCTTTCACTTTAAATCTCTCACCCCCTGTCAAATCATTCGCCACAGTTCACAAGCGAGCTTACCAGCTTGACAAGGCTCACAACTGTCCGATCCGTAGCCGGCAGAATAATTCCCGGCGGGGCAAAGTTGAGGGAATGATGAGCCTCCGACACAGTATGACCCCGGTGGGCAACGACCACCATACCCACGCTGGACACCATCAAAGCACCACCCGTTGATAGCAGTGGAGTTGTCCCCGTCCGGCCTTGGTCTGTCCATTCCAGACACGCAGTAATAGCCCGGGTCACAATCGCCTGCGTTATAATCGGAAAGGTGAATCACAGAACATTATATTCGCAACACTTTTTCAGGATATAGTGTGCTTTCTTATCCACATTCAGAAGTAGATAAGCAACTTCTATCGCCATTCATGGTGTTTCGTGTGATCATCAATTGCGCTATCCATGAGAATCTATAGGGTTAGGTTTGGGTTGTGCATTACGTTATGGTTGGGATTAAGGTATCGTAGGATTAGGGCTGGTAGTAAGGGTTATGAATGCTTCTATGAAACCCTACCCGACCACCAACCCTAAACCAACAATAAAGATCGAGTGTGTAGATATCGAGTTTCATGGACAGTACGGTTGATTGTCACATGAGATCATACAAATGTAAACACATTCATGCGGAGCACTGTTCGGTAATGATCATGGGGAACACTTCTCTGTGTGCATAGGAGAGTACACTAGGCCCTATTTTCAATTCACCTGTCCATGCGCTAGCGCCTGGGGTGTCGCAATACTTTCCGGCATCACAAGCCAAGCACTGAGATATATTGGCCGACCCCGTGTCTGGATTGTAAGTGCCTTTGGGGCACGCGATTTCATCGTCGCCAGTCCCGGCGGGGCAGTAATGGCCGTCCGGGCATTCCACTTTTCCATCAGCCGAAGTGCATTTAAATCCTTCCTCACAGGGCGGGCAAAATTCAGCTTTGTCCCAATCCACCTGAAAACGAGCGGGAAATGATTTTACAATTAAAACGACATGAGCGGTTTACTCGGACACACGCCATCTTCACTGATTTTAAAAATAAAACATAAAAACCACTTTACTCACATAAGTCCCGTCTTCACAAGGCCACGGAGTGGCAGATCCGTTTGGACATCGAAAATTCCCTTGACAGTACGTGGTGTTGGGTGTCGCAGTGGTACTGCCTTCCGGACAATAAAATCCGCCCGCACACTGTCCGGCTGGCTCTTCCAGCCCTGGGGCATCACAATACATCCCGGCCGTACACGGCAAGCATTCCGTATCGCTCTTCAAGTTTGTCGCATTGGAATAACTTCCCACCGGACAATCCTTTCTTTCCGTGGTTCCTGCTGCACAGTATTTACCGGCGCCGCACTCCTCTTGCTGGCGACTGGTGGAATTGGCAGGGCAGAAATACCCAGCATCACAAGAGCCTGATGTTCCGGTCATGTTATATTCCGCGCAGTATTGACCTGGAAATGATACGAAAACTTTAGTAAAAGCACAATAACGGACGGACGTTGTCAGTAACGAACAACTTTTAGACTTTCAAAGAGCTTCTTGGAGGTACAGAACTTCGATATACAGTTGAGTAGTATATTCATATTGAAATGATCAAAAATATTTCCGGCTGACACTCTTCAGGAGTGTTCGTCAGCAATAAATGCATTGAGCTTATTTTAGACATGAACGCGACTCACCAATGTCACATTCCTGGCATTCATCCCGGGAGCCAAGTTTCCCGTTTGATCCATATGACCCCGGTGGGCATGGGTAAGGACTTATTGTGCCTTCGGGACAGTAAAATCCCAAAGGGCATTCTCCTGTTGTGGAGGTTTCAGACGGCGTTGCAGATGTTGCTTCGCTGTTGCAGAAATACCTGAAGAAGACATACTCCCAAATTGTATTTTTCATGGATCCATTCTCTGAAGGTCGAATGTTATATTCGAGTAGTTCAACTGTGGCCTATTTTGTCTCAATATTACTTTCTTACGGCCTCTACGAAATTTGAAAAGTGGCCTGCGACTCGTTTTAAGTTAGCGACCCATTATCTATAGACTTTGAATCAACTGGAATCTTTTCTAGATAAGGAGTGGAATTTGAGCATGATACAAATGACATCATGATTTGAATTTGTGTTCAATCATTAAAACCGCTCATTACTGATTAGCATAAGAATGCAAGTATAATCCACCAGCTTGTATGTACTTCAAAGCCAGTCAATTATCATCATATAAATGACATTTCATACCCTTGCGAGCACAAATTGATCGGTTCCTCCATTCCGTATTCATTGCAATAATAACCACCGAGACAGGAATTACATTCGTCTTCAGATTTTGCTCCAGTCTTGTTGTTATATCTCCCAGGGGGACAGGGATTCTCGTATCGAAAAGCGGTACCAGGCGGACAGTAATAACCTGAAAGACAAACATTGCCAATCAATCGTCGTATCTCCATTAGCAAAAAGAATATGTACCTTTCACACACTCAGTGTTGGCAAACGTTATGACTGGTCCAGGTGTGGCATCGCAGTAATATCCCTCCGGGCAAATCTCGCATTCTCCCTGCTGTGCTGAAGCTTGATACGTTCCATTTCCGCAAGGCAGCTCTTGCGATGATCCGGACGGGCAAAAATAACCTTACATAGAGAAAATTCAGCATAAAACAATCACGATACTGGAATAGCTTGACTTGGCCTATGCACGAATGAACAATTTATCAAAGCAAACACGATAACAGACGGCTCCCAATTTCATTTTCTGCCTCAGATGCGAAACCAAATGCCTAACTCTGGAATTACTGCACACTTGAACAATCTGAACATGAATTGATAAATTAATGGTGAGATGAGTTCTTCAAAGTGTTCCACTATTGAAATTGCTGATAACGAATTTGTTTTTTCAGAACTGAATTCAAATCTGTGTCTAGCTTTATGTAATATTCGTGTTTCAAGTTAAATTTATAAAATATTATTATTATCGGCATTTATTTACTCCAAAACGAGAAAACTATCGACATGCATATTACCTCGATGTTTCCAAACTCATATTATACTACATCATCTCACAGCAAACTGTAAATTTCCAGGATAATTGGTCGGAAGTGGTAATTATTGTCATACAAACCACAAAAATGGCACTGCATACTTGAATCTGACAATAAATCAGGGCTAAACGGAAAATGATGCTACTCGTGTTGAGTCGGTAAAAATGGCATGAAATTACAGCGTCCTAGTGATGACATATAAGTATCTTAAATTCTACCGAAAACCTTACCGCTGCTACAAATGTACTCCGTCGGTGTAGATGTGTTTTGCCCGCCTGGGCAATAATATCCTACTGAACAATTCCCAGATACTTCAGTTAGATTGTAGCCACTGCAGTATTTCCCAGGATCGCATTCATTGCAGTCTGAAATATTTTTGCTTTCCCAAGTGTCGACGTAGGTCCCGGGCGGACAAGCTTCGCCAAACGGAGATCCTTTCGGACAATACCGGCCAGGAGGACAAGGCCCACCTAAGCATAAAAAAATGATGCAAAACCAAAAAGCACATATCAGATGATATTATAAGTCACATAATTTGAACATATTTTGCTTCAATGGGGTTGAACTAGAAGTATTAGAGTAACACTATTATATGAAATCACAACAGTATGGATTTTAAATTTCAAATATGTAACTTTGATGCGACCACAAATAACATAATACCCTTTACACTACTTTGAAGGCAGTTTGGTATTTTTCGATCGTGTCCAAATCCTGTACTTTCATGAGAATGATCCAGGTCAATCACTGTTTGACAGAAATGTCACTTACGCCAACGTGCACAGCTTTGTGCGACATATTTTGGATGCATCAAAGTCTCCATAACAAGACTAAAGTATCTCAACCCTGGTTTCCCAACCTTTATCGACTCATCGCTCACTCATCAATCTTGACACAAATTTTCGCCTTCATATTTACGGATCAGAAAGAGGACACATAATCTGGAAATTTATTCCCCCAACTCTAATCGCTGGGGAATTTACTAAAAAAAGACCATTTTTGTGAAGTGGTAGGTGCTCGCAAAACATGTTTCCGTTTCTACTTTCCGTCGAGTTGACCTTTTTACAAATGCGTAAAATGACTTGACTCGAGTCAATTTTTGTATAGACTCGACATGTACTCGAGTCATTGTGCATCACTCTTACCAAGTCATAAGACGTGACACTAGGACGGCCAAGACAGACATTTTATTGTAAATTCGAAGAATAGTAAAGTTACCACATGATTGGTATTTCGTCTATCAGTCGTGATACTTGGAAAATAGGGCCAGAAACTGTTAAGACTGAAGGAAAATTACTATATTATATATGACTTGGACTCGAACTTGAGTCAAAACACTGTACTAGCTGACTTGGACTGGACTTGACTTGGCGGTGAATTGAAAATGACTCGACTTTACTCGAGTCAAAACTATAAAAGTGAGATTGACTCGTGACTAAATCGACTCAAATTGTTGCAATTAATGATCTGCTCAGTTCGAATTCAAGAACTGTGCCAGCTCAAGTTATCATAAATGATTACTTTCGTCACATCACCTGATATTCATGATAGTGAGATTAAGAACCACTGAACTAAATCCCTCAATCAAATTCTATACCTGTTGAGTCAGTTCCATCAGGATTAGCTTTAGCGCTACCACCGGAGCAATAAAATCCCTCGTCGCATTCATTAGCGGGTTCGCTCAATCCATCTATATCACAATACCACCCGGCAGTACAGGGTATTGGTGCGGCTGCCCCTGACGGGCAATAAAATCCGGCAGTACATCGCCCCCCACCATCCGTTGCATTGTACGGTTCAGCCACGGTGGCGCTTAAAGTGCAATAAAAACCAGCAGAGCAGTTGCCAGTTGGCTCACTGGAGCCAGTCGTGCAGTATTGACCTGGAAATGAAAAGATGATCAACTCATACGGAAAACGTCGACACCAAAAATAATTGTAGATCATGCATTTGTTAATTGGTTCATTTTGTCGTTTTATCAGCTTCGAATGTTACAGGATCGCAAAGCGACGAACACAGAACCGTGCTGAAAGGCCTAGTGAAGCAATTAAATGTATTGAGGTTCAATTCTGAGATAGCAGAGCATGGACACAAATTGGATGCAGCCGGTTTTTGTATGTAAAACTCTGCGAACTGATTAATTATTTATAATCAATATAGTAATATATTTAATTTATCAAGATCAGATCAAATTATTATCGTATACCTACGCACACTCGTCATAGTAAACAAATTTGGAAAGTTGGCTTCAGAATTTTCACAGCTTGAAGACGGATAATCATTTTCAATTAAACAAAATTTCACAGAGAACTTACAAACAAGCAGACTTCAGGACAGTTATACTGTCATTCATGCGTAAGATTCAAGAGCTAAAATAAAAACCGTAACATGTTCAAGCTAACGGAGGTCAATGAGTTTGCAGTATGACTTTTTATGTACAAAAGGAATGCGAAAATAATCAGTTTTTGCTGAAATGTTGACAAGTTCCATGCGGGGTTAGTCTCGCAGACCGTAGTAAAGAGCAATACACATAAATTCACATCCCTTTTGCTAAATAACAAATACTGCACTGAAAATAGTATGAGGATTCGCTAGGATTTATACCAAGTCACATCCAACTCATTAGAAGATTAAGAAGATTTTACCCTGTGACTGCCAAGGCAC
>KE605328.1:1515-19533 GCA_000444245.1 Botryllus schlosseri
GGGTAGTTGGATTGCCTGAAAATTTACATTTCAGATGAATGTCGAAGTCGGTGTGCTTCCTGTAGATATGAAGAGTGATGGAATTCCTCACTTATGGTCAGGTGATATAGGAGTACCGACTCTTTACTGGTATGTGCGCGGAGGCTTTCAAGCAGAATATACGGGGGTTCGAAGTACAGAGGCCATGATGCAATTCATTAAACAGTGGGTGAAAATGAGAGCCCGGCCGATATCATTCTCCTTCGAAATACCAGTAAGCCGACTCCGGCCTATCCAAGGATGTCATCTCTACTACAATTTCTCAAAACGAGAGGGTCATTCAATACTCATCTGGAGAATAAATGTAAATACATGACGTAGGCTATATAAGTACTGCCAGTTCTAGTTGACATATGTCCAGAGGTGGTCAGTAACGAAGTACTTCTACTTTTTGAAGTACTTGAAGTAGATTTTTCCTACTCGCACTATTTAAGTAGTTATGATTTTAAACCTACCTACTTACTTACTTTTGAACCACCACTCCTACTTCCACTTGAGTAGAAATTCTGGGGTGACTTCTACTTGAGAAGCGACGGTGACTACTTTGACCACCTCTGCATATGTCACATTTTGGTATTGGTATCGGCTCGAAATCGTGATATCGACTGGGCTCTAGTAATGATACTGGATAGTATAATCAAAACCGCGAATTTCTACGTTCTGCAGGGAGATGCAACAGTCAGATAAAATACCCTGGTCTCGTAAAGAGTCATCTGAAGACGTGTACCATCTGGATGACTCGAACTTTGAAGCATTCGTGCGCGACAATGAGGATATTTTGGTTTTCTTTTACTCGTCAAGTTTGTATAATATGTCTCAAATATTTATTTGTGTATTCAGAGAGTTCTGTTTGTTAGATTGCAAGACTTGCTCTGATATACAAGCAGCGTATGCTGAAGCGGCAACCATTGTTGAGGAGGAACATCCAGGATGGTCATTAGCGGCGGTTAACATAAGAAAAGGTTGGAATTGCTTTAAATATACCTGACCTCTATGACTGGAGCATATGTGTAATGTATCAATAATGCTCTATTATGGCAGTGCTATTCCTTGTCCGTGTATCATATGCAGATTTACCACCCCCTATTGCACATGGAACGGGTGTCTAAAAAATGTGAGCGTTGCGAGTAACTGATAATATGACTTGAGTACATACGCATATGCATCTTCGCACCGAAATCAAATGATAAAAACTGAAGATATTTGACGACTTCAAATTGACTCAAAATCGTAAATTTGACGTGACTTGACTTGACTCGATTCTGTGAAAACTTGTGTGGCTTTGACTTCTGAAATGACTAGAATTGACTCGAGTCAAAATTAGCAGTGGCACGATATGACTGGTGACTCGAAGGTAGTGACTTGATCCCAACACTGCTGCGAGTCTGACGAGAAACAAAAACAAAATTTTCNAACATTACAGGCAATGCTGACTTCCACATATGGGCTGANGTATTAAAATATTAGCAGATCAGCAGTGNTAAAGTACTTTAACCACTTTTACATTTAAAATATTTGATTTCCAAATGAATTCTCTCAACACTTATGACTTTCCCAATCAGAAAGTTGTTTATGATTATAATCATCACGAATGNCATGTAGTTAGCCCCTNTAACATGATCAGATATAGTAGAAATGATACTTCCTTCAGCAAGTATTACCCACTGTGCATTATCATGGTAGATTCATCTCACATATAAGTTTGTCACAGGTGAGAGCACTATATATATCCACTTAACTGTAGCATTAGGGGCTAGCTAGCAGGGTTGTAATGACCCGACCCGAGTCACGATTTTCTGATGACTCGACTTGACTCGAGTCATCTTCTCAAAATACGGAAATCACTCTACTCGAGTCGAGTCAATCCGTGTATTGACTCGACTTGGACTCGAATCACTGCGCATGACTCGAACCAAGTCACATGACTCGAGACTCACACGGCCAAGACCGACATTTCATTGTAATTTCGAAAAGAAGTAAGGTAACCACACTCGTGGGATTTCGTCTATTGGTACTGATACTTGAAAATGCGTCCAGAAACATCCTTAAAGTAAGGAAAATTAGCATATTACAAATGCGAAATATTCGATATCACCAAACAGAGGTATAAGAGGTGGGTTTAACAAGATTTTTACTGGAAACTGAGCCGTCAACACAACGACTAGGACTCGGACTCGAGTCATAATACCATGACTCGGACTCGAACCTCTGCTCGAAGACTTGGACTCGGACTTGACTCGGTGGTGAAGTGAAAATGACTTGACTTGACTCGAGTCAAAACTATAAAAGTGAGATTGACTTGTGACTCGGAGCCTTGTGACTTGGTTACAACCCTGCCAGCTAGCTACCCAAAGTCACACAATTACTCAAATGACTCAAGAAAAGACATTTTCAGCTCCAAAACTGAAAATGAAATATGAGGTGAACACCACTCCAATGTTCCTCTATTTCAAGAGCGGTAAGAAGAAATTCCAATATCATGGAGAGACAACTTCAGCTGATGCGTTCATACAGTTTATCGCAAAGTACTGTCATGATATATTTCCATGGTGTTTACATCTTGCTTGATTCATGTTGGCAATACATTACTAGGCCAAAATTCATACAGAAGAAACCCACATCAAAGGAAAATACTTGGTTTGAACCGTCATCCAATGTGAAGCACCTCGACAAAGAATCATTACCACAGTTTGTATCAGAAAACGAGCAAGCATTGGTAATGTTTTACGCTCCGTGTAAGTATTTGTTAGTATAAGTAAGCCTGTTGTTTGCTGACATCCTTAGGGGGACATCTATTTAGAAATTTTACTGTTTCTTGACATAAGTTACGAATAGACTTAATCTTGCACACATCAACCATACAAAATATGTTACTGTTGGACGAATGAATGAAGCATTTCTAATGGTAAACTGTGTGACTCACACAAGAAAAGGTATTCCAATTCCAGAATTTACGACTGTATATATTTTTATTGGAGAAGCTGCTGAATGTCTTGGTGTTGTTAAGCTTACCATCGCTGATTAACCCCAAAATCTACAATTCAGTATGATGGCAGAAATCAGGGTCTTGATGACCTGACATCGAATTTACTGATCGGTACAGCTGTATTGACAGTAGAAATTGATTTATCNAAGCATCAGAAATGCNACTGCAATTTAGAACAATTGCTACAGTGTATATGTATATAATACTGTTCATGTTAATAAATGTTAACATANCTCCAGGGTGTGGGCACTGCAAAAATTTCAAGCCAGATTTTGTGAGAGCAGCCGGCATACTAAAAGAGAACTCGGTAAAAGCAAAGCTTGGAGCATACGATGGAAGTGCTAACCGCGACTACAACTCAAAATACGATGTCAAAGGATATCCTACTCTCGTCTATTTCGAGTAACTTCTTACTAAACCAATTTCAAAAACAATTTCACTGCATCGACTATATATCATTTCAGAAACGGAGTGTATATGTCACATTATCAAGGTCGAAGAAATGCAGAATCTGTTGTAGAATTCCTGACAACGTAANACCAAGCTACTGNGACAAGATTATTTATGTGAANAGGAACTAATATNACTTTTTTGGCCACTAGTTAGAAAATACCAAGTNTTTTGACATGCTCCATTTGATTTAGATCGAAACTACATACTGAGANAAGGACNGAGAAAACNGAAAAAGATGAAATAAGCTCGGAACGACCATCTGAGGTTGAGCTTCTAGNTCCCAGCAACTTTCACCAATACCTCGAAGATAACAACAATGCACTNGTTATGTTTTATGCTCCNTGTAAGTCAGGTCTTTGNGGCTTGTTTTGCGGCTNTCACCGTGTTACCTCCCATAGGGTGTGGTACTTGCAAGAAAGTGAAGCATGAATTCTATGATGCGGCAGTTGACATAGCGGAGGATCTGGATGACTCTGGAATGGCGATATTCAATGCCGATAAGCACCGAGCTTTTGCTCAGGAAATTGGTTTGAAGGTATGAGTGATATATTGTAATAGTAACTTGTGGTTTCAATTGTTGTGACATGGTTCCAAACCCATATTTCTATATGATAGATTCATTCAAATATCACGCAATTTAATTACTGTCAACAGNGACTTGTTTGAATAGATCAAATCACCATTTTGACAATAATCGGAACATTTTTAAAGTTGATGAATATAACAATCGCATCTTGAAACAATCATTTTATTGTGTTTGGAAAACATAATTCGGGAACACGATCTACTCTGATATTCTATACTTAGTGGTAGCCCTCTTAGTTGGAATTCATCTTGAATATGACTATTCTTATCCAACAAACAATGAACTGTAACTGTATTCAATCCCTACCAAAAGCTGAGCTTCATACATTTTGCAAAAGTTATCTGATTCATTTGTTTTTACATACCGCAACCCATTTTTAATCCATAACAATGCATGCAAAACGGCATTATGTCCCCACAGTATACTGTTACTGCAGATGATGATACTTTTATCTTTTTTACTTGTAATTCATGTGGCAACTCGATATAATTGACAGGGATATCCAACNCTTTGGTACTTCAGTGANGGCGAGAAGAAGTTCAAGTACAACGGAAAGTTTCGTAAAGACGCATTTGTGGAATTTATGGAAAAGTATATTGACATCTNTGCAATCATATTNGAAACGAATACCGNTTGATTTGAGCAGCCCNCGCGAATNAGAGGACGAAAAGGAGGCGGCAAAAGANAAAGTTGGTTTGTGGGTGGGAGAAAAGGACAATATCGAGCATTTGAGCCGGGAAAATTTTGATAAGACACTGAGGAAATATGACACTGCAATCGTCTTTTTTTACATTCACGGTAACTGGAATTTGATATTCTGTATTCCACAAACCATCTTCATTTCTCTTTTCTNCCAGCTTGTTATCACTGCCTGAACACGATAAAGCCAAAGTATGTGCAGGCAGCGGCCATATTAGCTGAAGATAATCCAAATATATTGCTTGCGGCAGTCAATGGGGACTGGGAAAAACCGATAACATCGAAATATAACATCAATTCGTACCCGACCTTTCTCTACTTCAAGTACGTTAAGAGTTCGCTTTTATAAATATCTTTCTTAGCAGCAGCGGTCAACCTTTTTCTGTCTGCGGACCAGTCAATTAGCAATATTTTCAATCATTGGCTGAGTCGATCAGAACTGTGAGCTTGTCTCATAGCAATGAGATTGTGTTCATTACAAGGTTAACAACAGGCAACAAGCATGTTTACTTGCTTATGTCTAGTATACTCTGTATTGTTTGCTGCAATTGCACAAAAACCAAACTATTTCTAAATACATCTTGGTTCTAACCCTAGAAACGGTAAAATGATGTATAAATACGATGGATCCCGGGAGACGNCGGCATTTGTGAATTTTCTGAAAAGGTATGGAATGACATCAGAANTCATANTAATGCAGTAACAGAGTGTGTTCGTTCATGTNTNCCAGTCCTTCAAAGGAACTTGCCAAGCGTCAGAAACCAACATCGTGGCAAGATTTTCCCAANTTGGAGTTTGGTCGCGTCGAGCACCTCAGCAACAAGACCTATGACTCGTTTTTGGCGAACTATGTAACTGCAANTAATACCCTTANATCNCAAATATAGTACTGTCAAAACATGTTGTCNTGCAGGACACATCGGTTATTTTATTGCACTCTCTTTGGCATCCAAAGTCTTGCGTTAAAGCGAGGGAGGATTTGAAAGAAGCGTCGGANAGATTACCGAAGTATGTTGGTACAGGAGCAGTGGATTGTCACAGANTACCNGAGAATGGAGGTTTGTAGAATATTATGATCTCCCAACTTTCCAATATGTGAATTCAAAAAAATTAATGGGACAAGCGTCATACATGAACGGCCAACTTGATGCTTTTTATCAATCTCATCTTCTTAGCTGGGGTTCAAACAAACCCTCGCTGTGTCAGTCTCAGTGGTTCACCGAAGGCCAAGGCACACACTGATTTCCAGGGTCGTAATGGCTCTAGTCGGGATTTTCTGATGACTCGAGTCGTTTTCTTAAAATGAGCATGACTCGGACCTTCTTAAAATGAGCATGACTCGGACCAAGTCATATGATTCGATACTCGAACAGCCAAGACCGGCTTTTCATTATAATTTCGAAGAACAGTAAAGTAACCACACTATTGGGATTTTTTGTATTAGTACTGGTACTTGAAAATTCGACCAGAAACCGTTCAAAGTAGTATATTATAAATGTGAACTATTCATTCAATATCACCAAACAGAGTTATGAGTGGATTTAAGCAAGACTATAACTGGTCACTGAGTGAGCAGGCAACGCAATGACTTGGACTCGAGTTACGAGTCATAATACTATGACTCGCACTCGACCCTCTGCTTGATGACTTGAACTCGGACTTGACCCTGTGGTGAATTGAAAATAACTATACTTGACTCGAGTCAAAACTATAAAAGTGACTTGTTTCGTGACTTGGTTACAACCTTGCTGATTTCCAATGAAATACCAGTAATCATCACAATGTGAGTGAAAAAAAAATGTTATAATGGCTTTGTTCATTTGACACCGTTATCAACGAAAATCTCTAATAGCAAGTTGTAATCAACACATAGCCTGATTCAACTAGCTGGCAAATTTTAAATCTGTCAGTAGTGTACGATGCAGTTGAGATCATTTCTTAATTTCATGCTGCGCAGATGGATATAAGGTACTGGGATGGATAACTGTGACNTGAGTNTAACTTCTCCCTCTTTCTCCGATGCAGTGGTCTGCTACAATCTCTCGGTGAAGAATTTCCCGGCATACAAGTTCTTCAAGAAAGGAATTTACCANAANGANATCGAAGNGTCGAGTGCCGACGACATCATCGACTTCCTAATGAGAGAATCCTTCAACAAGACCCGAGACGAATTATAAATCGACNAGCNATNGTGTGAAGAAAAACTTTGTTCGTTGCATATCCACTTGAAAACAATATGAGCTTCGGAAAAATTAAATGAGCGAGTGTATCGAAATTTGACAGNTTGAATTATGTCAATCAAGACGTTCGAGTACCATAATAGCACATTACTACGTGAAATTGCTACACGGCTGGTCACTAGTACAGAAAAATATTCGGCGAATAGTGCTTTTGCTCTACCATCGTTGAATAAAAAAAATCTGCCCGCATCATTTCAATCGTTCTTTTTGTCGCTAGACAGAGACTTCTTTCTTTGAGCGAACATGTGAAAGTACAGCTGNGGAAACCCTGTAATGTAATCATAGTATTTTTGNGGATGNANCAAGAAATGAAAACAGAGCAATNTTTTACCTGCCAGATANAGAGGAAACAGGCCGATCAGAACGTAGTANTAATTGAACGCGAAATTCCAATGATTNGGTAATGACATGGTATACAGTCCACTGGCTGCCACGTGAGGCAACGCTTTATAAATTGTCATCAATTCACCCTACGTTACATCATTGAATTTTAATTAGGTTTTTCCATAAAAACGACATCTCCACTCACCGTAACTCCCAAAGGATACAGTACGATGAATAGAGTGTACCTGAAAAATTAGTGAGAGACATCTGCGACTACTTATAGTTATTACAATCCGCGGTACCATTATTTTCATCCGCGCAAGACGCACAATGCACAACGCTATACACAAGACATAATGCGATGTAACGAACAAATAGGGAGGATATCAAGATGACTTAGTTCTAATATCGATCATCCAGTTCTGATTAAAGATGAGTTGGTATTTTTCGGCCACACCTATTTGCGCCAGTGTTGGGATCAAGTCACTACCTTCCGAGTCATTGCCCATTCTGACTCGAGTCAAGACGCTCAATTTTTGGAGGTGACTCGAGCCAATTCACAAAGTCATGTCGAATTTAAGTATGGGGGGATTCAAGTTCAAGTCATGGCATTTTGCAAGATGATTGAAGTACCGGTATGATAGAGATTGAGTCGCTATAGATTTTGAATTGAGACCACACAGATTTCTTGATGACTTGAAATTGACTCGAAAATTTAGTCGAGTCACGAGTCTAATCACGTCATTTGAAAAAGTTGACTAGAGTTTAGCCGACACTGATTCGCGCTTGCGAGTTTTGTTGATCACGACTTTACACGAATGTGTATAGATTTTTACATTGTTCTGGCTGCGATTAATCAAATTGATAACTTTCAAATCTCATGAATAATGTAGCTCTTAGTGTGAAGGATTAACATTTGAGTGCTCAACACATTGTGCCGAGCCAAAATGCATATTGTATTTTGACAGCGATTAAAATCTCCACACAGGCATACGCATGTAGACAAAAAAAAAGCGCCAACCTCAGCCATAGAATGGAATATGGCGATGAGCCTAAGAGGTGAAACGTGTAGAAGCAATATCGAATGATTTCTGTGATTGTCCATGCCGTCATCAGCATGACGACACCTTCGCAATCTTGCACCTATCAACGGCGAACGTTCATTAATCTAATTTTATCAGCACCCATCATCACAATCAGTTACTTCATACCTGATAGACTGGCTCTATCACAAACCACAAAAGTCCCACTCGGGAAAACACTTGTACAGTAGTGAGCAGCACGTTACTTCTTACTATCCCAACAGCCGCATGAACTATCTGCAGAGTTTAATTTTCATATTATGGGGGCGACATGAATGTAGCGACATACACATACCTCCAGCAGAGCGCAGGTCTGGAAAAATAGCGTCTGCTTTTGCATCTGAATGTATAGGCCTTTGTATGTTTTGTGTTTCATGACGTGCATGACCATTCCTACGCCAATAGCAAGCCACCTAAATATAAAATGTGCATAGTTCGATTACAACAGAGGGACGCTGATAATGGCACGATGCAATGCCAGGAATATAGATCTCACCCAGCTGTCATTGCAACATTATACATAACCAACCACGCATGAGACAAAGAACTGGGCTCCTTCTTAGCAGTGGTTGCCATTATATCCCAGCAAGTGTTTCAATACTATGCAAACAGTGTTCTGGAAATTAAAATTGGATCAATCATGAGGATTGACACACAGTCGGTGACCAATATATCGTTAAATGTATTAGAAAACGAGGGTAGTTTCATTGTAGCTAAAACGTTGCATTGCCATATCAACACTAACATCATCATAAATCCATTATATATTTTGATAAACTGATTTCAGGTATTCAATTCTATGAATAAAATGACAAAATATTTCTTAAGTAGGCCTATATGCATTCCACAAAACAAATCAGCCAGACTTCTAGAAATCTCAACGCGTCGTAAGCTCGTAACGTATCAAGGCAGTCACAAATACTGAGGTGCATAATCAACTGTAAGATAATGATCTGAAATTCAAAATTCTGACACGCGTCGTAGTAAACGGTAATAACATTACATAAATGATATAAACTATTGTACAACATATTCAACCTTTACCGTACTCAATACTAATTTTAGGAAGGAGGCACTAATTTGTTCAAAAATTTCAACGCCAGCTCAAAGCCCATGAAGCAACAGGCATTCGCCGGGAAAGCTCTCAGCATCACTGGGGTGAAGCCTCTGTACATTCCCTTGAACCCGTCGTTCTTCATAACATCGCGAAACACATCTCCCACACCAGTATAGCGTCCTTCCGGTGCTGTTTGAAATTTAGACTTGAGAACATCTGGCGGAATCGCGACGGCCCAATTCAGGATTCCTGCCACCCCTCCTGCACACAGCACGCTGCCGATGCTAAGCTCGGACGGGTCCTTACCCGGTGGGGTCAACGCTTTTTTAAGGAATTCGTAACTCGCGAAATACATGCCGCTTGCGGGTATGTCTCGACATAACGTGAGGAGGGTTCCGCGGTAAATGCTTCGCATGCCGCCGCTTCGGTAGAGTTTTTTGGCGCAGTCCACCGGTCCGTCATACAGCTTTGCGCTGGACGCGGCTTGAGCTTGAAGCAAGCACTTGATCCTTTCTCCCGGAGCCATAATGACGGTGGTCAAAATCCCGGAAACTCCACCAGCAACGAAAAGCTTGGGTAAAGAAAGACTCTCAGAGTCGTCTCCAGTGGCTTTACGTACCATATCCTTACCTAAGCCAAAACCAAAGAAGCTAAGTGCAAAAATAGGGGTAACTCCGACGATAGGAGCAGCCATGCCCTTGTAGAGTCCTCGTATTCCTTCCAATTTAAGGGTTTTAATGAAACAGTCCCACGTGCCCGTGTACAACGGCAGCTGGCCCGGTTTCGGAATGGGCATAATCTGCAGACGTACTTTGATGGTGTCAAGCGGATGACCACTGGCGACGGCGCACACGCCTCCGACACCGCCAGCGATAAAATTCTTCCAAGCGCTTTGCTCTCCCATGGCTTCAGATTAAGTAGTTACCGGTACCTTGGACAATTATTCAATCACAAATTTGCTGTCAAAGCGAAAAGAAATATGGTATTGTGAAAAACTGCATATTATAATAATTCAGAGCAACAAATATAATAATACACCATCGCTACACGAAGGCACTGCACACAAGTGCAATAATATAAAAAAGTATAATGACATGTAGGCCTATAAAAAAGTCGGAGTGCGTATTCGTGCGGAAACAGAAACTAATGTTGAAAGTACGAAAATTGAACTTTTTCAGTAAATTCATGCAAAATCAACTTCGTGCATTCAAGCACACACTTACTCATGCGATATTTTACTTATTGATGTATGGTATCCTATATTTTGTCTTTAAATTGATAAGCAAGAGAGCGATAAAGTTGGCCACTTCATAAGAAAATTGATATAAACTGAGAGAATGTCAATCTGCAATTCATTGTGTTTCACATGATCGGACGATTCCTTGTGAGACAGGCCACACTTCACCACATAATCAGAGGATTCATTCATCAAACGATTTATGAAACAGCAATATCAAGCACGATATTGGCCAACAAATTATCAGAGCAGGCTATTCATACATTAACCATTGACGCACACCATATCATGGTACCTTCATTTTCAGTCACTAGTTTTAAGCAATGCAATCTATCTGTCAATGACATGGTCGATACTAGTACCGAGACTGACCAATGACTAAATGCATATCCAGCGACGAACATCATTGAATTGGACAGACACAGTGTTCATCTTCATACACATCTCCATGAGCTGATTATACGTCAGTGGATTAAAGTAACGGTTTGTCGGTTGATATTCATAAGGAAGAAGCATATCGAGATATATTCAAAGACCAAAACTAACAAGGATTTGAAAACAAATATGGAAGCAAATTTGGGTGAAATATNGGANAAATTCAATGAGCAATCNACATGGAATCAGTGTTCCAATCACACATAGCACGTAATATCACTGTCAAATTGGATGCAATTGCAGCATGCTTGCTTTGCTTGTCACNCTCAGATGTTAGGAAAGGAAACAAAGTTNAAAGTAAACGTCGCCAGAATTGCATTCAAGAAGTTTGCAGTGTGTATAGGGATTGGTTGCCTGATGTCAGCAGTGGCATAAGGGTAGCATTCAGTTGTCGGGTATCNTGCAATGCATCTAATTCTGGCATTATGAAGCAGTGAACTAATGTAGCAATGAAATGATATTGCACATTGCATGATTGCAATTACATACTGGGCCTTAAGGCCTCGAGTTATTCGAGATGTCTAANAGTGTTACAGACACGAGCACTTTCAGCAAAACAGATACGTCT
The DNA here is from genome assembly GCA_000444245.1 of Botryllus schlosseri. NCBI lineage: Eukaryota > Metazoa > Chordata > Ascidiacea > Stolidobranchia > Styelidae > Botryllus > Botryllus schlosseri. The sequence continues at coordinate 13,222 of KE605328.1, forward strand.
TACTAGTTGAACTTGGCAAATTGAGGTCGGCACTTTGAACTACGATAACTTACGANGCAGCATATACTTCAAGCTTCACANATTTCAACGTATGACAATTTCTGCAATTTAAATATCCGTGGTATCTTTAAAATAACCTTATAAGAAACACTTGAAGGGAGCACTTCACTCCGTCAATATACCAAGGCTGCAATCAAATCACCAGTCAAGACATTTTCTCCATTTGAAACGAGTGAACTATAGGCTAGGCTTACAGTCGGTATCGGTAGTCAGGCATATACATTTTCGGTACAAAGGTCGAGTTCCGGACACCGGCATCACAGCTCTACTGTGAGTTAATAAAAAGCCTGCGAGGGAACAGTGTTTTATGTTCCATATATATCAGCAAAATAACCATGTCTCGTCGATGGAAACATAGACATGCTTATCCATAGTTCGAAATATTACCCACCCAGGAAACCATGGTGTCCTTAGAACACGATGCTGAAACTGCCGAATGTTGACTTCAGTTATGAACCGTATATTGGGTACAAACACTGAGCTACAAACCATTGGGCAAGAAACTTCGAAACCACTTATCAATGGACAGATTCTATTTTCATCTGCCCAATGGTTTGTAATGAACAATGCGATATACAAGACATGCAATGCGATGTAATGAACAGAAAGGGGGATGCTGAACGACCAGCCAGTTGGGGTCTCGTGAACTGGTATCCACTTCGACTTGTGCCCGATGTCACAGTCTTCTTCGATGTTTTATTCTTTTATCGTCGGTCCATTTTTAGAAGCTATGCTTTTTCTTTCTTTGTCGCGTCTTTTTATCTCGGCATTTTCATCATCGTAAGAACGACACGGGGGCCACAACGACAAAGGTACTTCTACCACAGCCTTTGTAAAGGCTATGTTTCTACATAATATATATTTATGTAATATGCANATAAAGCCGATAAATACCTTTTATTTCTGAGCATTTTGGTATGAAATCTANTAAATATCTACTCCATGCTAGTTTACTCTGAGCAGGGGCACTTCACTGGGGCTATTCGCTCTAAATATAATGTGATGTACTATAAAGTTAAACGCGTGAAAAACGTTTTTTGGCAGCAGTCTTTTCCTGTGAAAACNACCGTATACGAACTGCAGCTAAAAGATTTTCGTGAATGTACATTCCAATGTAGCTATCCTGTTATATCGCGGTCACGCGTTGTCGCCTCCTAACCTTTAGGGAAATTTCCTGTCACCTCTGTTGCACTTTCTCGACGCAATCAGGACGAGGAATTTTTTATAGTTGCCAGTGGATATTGTGAAGGAACTACGTCTCGGGAACACGGTGGAGACATAAGTTACAAATATACCTGACTTGACATTGCCACCAAACTCAACCCTCCTGAAGGAACCCACAAGAAACACTGCTGTGCAGATCCCACTCCACAGCATATACATTATACACTCAAACCAGCAATTTCATGTAGTAGCGCTTCAAAATATTAAAACGAAATTTATTGAAAATAGTTTCTTAAAAGACGCAGGGCACATTATCTCAACTTCGATAATAATTAATAATAGAAATATCATTTAAATACCGGTATGACAACGAATTTCGAAAATAGAATCCATCGCCTAGCCAGACCATCAGTTGGTTCCCGAACCTTTACACAATGCTCCCTGCACCGAACCCGGTCAATACCGAGAAAACCATTACTGATAATACCATTACCGAGAATGGGCATTCTCATGTTATGCATATGTGCAGGTCGTGTGTATGTTCATCACGGCNTTGCCAATTCGGTGTCAATTCTCANATATAAATAACTCGACAANNTCCGTCTCCGTAAGTTAGATTCTCGGCATTGGCCATTCTCTGTAATGGTTTTCTCGGTATTAGTATAGAACCACCGAACCCGGTACCAGGGGGTCGCCGTCACCCACTCCGGGAACCACTGGCCTTAAGTGGAAGCCTGGCAATTTTAGAGTGGCGCATGTGCAAATACTTCTGGCAGGTTGAGTATAATAGTGAAGGAAAGACAACCGACTATAACGATTCAATATATCTGCCCACTGCCCAATTGATACCTGTCGGTTTCAATAGGCTTCCAATCATTGGCCTCTCTCCACCAAATTCTCGAAAAGGTTAACATCGCCGTCCGGATCAACTGTGAAATGATGTATACGTTGCAGGGTTGTAAGTTAACTTGATCAAGCGTTTGCGAGCTGCATGTCAATTTTACTTATGCAGTTTTGACTAGAGTCGAGTCATTTTCAATTCACCATCGAGTCAAGTTCGAGTCATAGTGTTAAGACCCGAGTCCAAGTCTAGAGTCCTACGAAATAACTCAAGTGCAAGTCGAGTTAATGGTCATTTTCCATTCTTAAGAAAATTACTCGGGTCTAGTCGAGTCCACGAAAAATTGCAACACAAATCTGGCTAGGGTCATTACAGCCCTCCCTGATATGTTGAGTTGACGCTATGTTCAGAAGTGGATCTGTCGGCTCGAAACAGAATGGGGATGGTCTACTCATCCACTCTGATATCTGAATAACAACATGAAAATATTTCTATGAAGCGTGCAACTGGCAATATACAACTTGAGGTCGGATGAAAGGTAAATATTTCCTAAGCAGTAAAAATCTACAAGGTATAATTTGCTCAAGCGGGTTCACGCCAAACTTCCCCCCCGAGATGTGAAATAGAGAACAAAACGTTCTCGGCTCGATTAAAGAAAACCACATACCTTCATCGATCTCAATGTTCTCACAGTACAATCTCAAGGGCGATTCGCTTCTCTCTTTCTGCATGTGATTCTCGTCGTCTGTGTGTACAGTCGTCGCGTCGGCATTCAGTTCGATGCAGTTTTCCTTGTCCGAGAAATCTCGCCATTCGAAATAAGCTGCAAAGAAAGACGATAATTCAGCCCCGACTAGTCACGCCGTCAGAAAGCCAATGTCATTACCACGTGGCACAAACCCCCCATCGTCCATATCGAGGTCGAGGCTCTTCCTAAGATGCTGCAAGGACCATCTGCGTTTGCACAGTGACTTTGAGAAAGCCGGCATTTCGCATACGTTTCTCACGGCGAAAATATGACAGCACGGCAGCCCCATCACCGTGAACACCATGCAGGGACAAGACGTGGGGGTGCAGTGGATCTCCCCGTATTTCGGGCTGATAACAGTGCATTGTTCCTGTTCGTCATTGTCCAAAATTTTTACCGTGACCGAAGATCGGATTTGCTCTTTCACAAGCGAGTACGCGTAGGGGGTCAAAAAATTCCGATACCGAATCTCGGCCAACCGGAGGAGTGATGTGAAAATGGGCCCTTTCGTTTGGATGTTCACCGCTTTTCGCTTTCTCTCGAGCTGCATCGAAGACACGGTGGACAACAACAGGCTGAAGAAACTAGGCGTCGACCCGTGATCTTCACACACGCGGGTCAGGTTTCGTTCGATCTGTTCCATCCCGCTGTTCCTCTGGTCCAGAAACGACGAATTGGGATCCTTGAGAAAATCCACCCATTGACTTTTTTTCCTGTGCCAGTTCAAGAGAAAGTAGTTGTAAAGAGCGGGCGGCGCGTACAGCTTAAAACGTTGAAAACTCTCGCGGTAGGACTTCTCGTTTTTCGCGAGCGCCATATTACGGAATAGTTCAGCGCACGTCTTTTCTTCTTGCGTGTTCTGAAACGTGACACCCTCTCCAGACGAAACCTTCGTTTCATAAGCTCGCACGGCGTAATGATAGCATATGAACGAGGTCGCGCTCGGGAAATGAGGCAGAATAATTTTCAAGTAATCGAAACAGAAAGCATAATCGACCATGATCGACTTGGTCCGACAGCTTTCCGGATTAAACTTGAGAAATGTCTTTATAAGAAACGATATAATATCGCCTCTTTCTTCCATCGCAAAGCAGAAACCGACGACCGCGCATTGCCCGTTTCCGTCTACATTCATCAACACATACAGATTAATTCTTAGAGCGGAAATTTCGTAGTTCAAGTCGATGATCAGCACTTCCGGATACGCTTCGAAGTTTTTTTTCATTTCGTCCGTTTGGAAAAAACAGGCAAACGGCTGCATGCCGTTTTCGTATATCTCAAAGATTGCGCCTAAAATTAAGAGATCGAATAAATTCAGCAAGACATGAACTTTTCTAAACAAAACTGCCCGTCAATTAAATCCAGCACGATTACACAAAAATGACATTGATTGAGTCATATGAGTCAAATTGTGTCTTCGAAACAACTTCACAACAGAAATGAGTAGTCTACTTCAGGCACTTCAAAAATCGGGCTGCATCGATGTCGCAGAGCCGTCAAATACAATAGAATACACATCCAACTAGTATCCATATCTCAGCTCATTGGCTTGTCAAATCAAATTGTAAATTCTGGTTGCATATCGGATTAGTGACCTATTGACCAAGCGTCAGCTCACTTGAGTGACATAAATACGGTTCATTTGAGGTTTGAGGGACGCATGGAAAGTGGCGTTCTATTCATATTAGCCTTAATCATTTGAGTGAGAGAATGTTGTTTTTTTGACATCAGTTCAGACGCAACACAAGATTGTAATATGATAAAAAGATAGGATGGTGTCGAAACGACTTGGAGCTGTCTTTGAAATCAGACAGCCACCTGGGCCTAGGCGATGTAAAAAGTAGGCATGCGTGTGGAATGAAAAGAATTAGAAGATAATATAAAAGCACGAGCGACAACACAGATTGAATAGTGCCGGTTAGGGCTGGGCAAAATCGAGTACCTGAGTGATTCGATTCTGAATCACGTATTATGCTTCGAGTCGATTCGAGTATTCGAGTATCACTCATTATGACGTCACAACAACATGTACTATGTCAAAGTTCAAATATGTGCCTTTTATGCCTCTACAAAGAACATAACGCATGTTATCCATCACATTGAAGATAATTTGGTATTTTTTCAACCATAACGATTTCATTGCACTTCTTGACAATGTTACGGGTTGATCCTGACTTCGAAAATGTGTTATTTCCAGTAACATTCGTAGCTTTGTGCTCTGTCTCGTATGCTGCGACACGGCCAATCAAGGTTTCAGGCTTCCTCAGTGGAAAATAGTGTCAAAACTATATTTCTCGTTAGTAAATTAACTTTCAGTGGCGAGGACCGTATAATTTCAGAACTCGAAAAAATCGTGTTTTACTACTCGACTCGAATCATTCAAATTAATACTCGATTCAGATTCGAGTACTCGAATCATTATGCCCAGCCCTAGTGCCGGTGTCTATGTTTGAGTGACGGAAATTAATTTTTCGAGTGACATATCATATTAATTATCAAGTCTACACCCATAACCCTAACCTTACTTGGAATTATTTGGCACTCAAACGGTCATCACTGGCATCGTCACTCTTGAAATAACCTGAACTTGTAGTACCGGTACCGGTACTTTCAATAATGTAAAAAATGACATGCTCCTTCGCTCACCTGCAACAGAATACATCTGTTCTGTGAGATGCCGGAAAGCAATGCGTCTGCCTCGGATTCTCTTTTCTTTCGGAATAACCTCCGATTCCAGCTCCGGTGATGCCGAAGAAGGGGCAATCTTACCGACGTGAAATTCGTACAATTTCTGTCAAAAGCAACCGTCGATTAATGCACCCGCGTACATTCCGCATCATCTCGCTACTCTAATTACCTCGGATATTTTATGATTGTGACAGTCGACAATTCTTTTCACTTCAAGCTGCTGGTAGTCACTCGACAATCCAAATTTGATCTCTGCATTGCATTTTATATGTTCCGGACTCAGGTATTCTGGAGAAATTCCCAAACTGAAACAGAACTCGTCGTATTATTACGTAAAATTCATCCCGCTGCTTCTGTAGAATTTTACGTCATCTGTCCAAGTCAAGAATCGGTAGTCAGTACCAGAGTTGGATCAATTGTAATTTGTAATTGTAATTGAATGTAATTAATTACATTTTTCAATGTAATTGTAATGTAATTGTAATTGAAGCATTTTTATTTTGTGTAATTGTAATTTGACAAAAATTTTGCTCAATTACAATTTCAATTACATTAAATTGCTATTGAGACCTGACAAGCACAACATAAAATAATTGACTTATAATGCATTCTCTTTAAATGTCGACAAGGAATTTGATGGATCCATTTGCGGAAGCCCTTGACTGCGCCCTTGCGGGCGAAGTTTTTTTATTTTTACTGCTATGCTGGCCTCGGCTGCCACTGTATACAATTATTAGCTTACTAACCAACGGATGGATTCTCAACACGTGACTCACGATTGAATACGCCGAGAAGCGAACTGCTGAGCCGG
>ATSW01004168.1:0-21604 GCA_000444245.1 Botryllus schlosseri
TATTCGAATGCTATTTGAAATATCTTTTTCACATACAAATTCCTTCTTGTTTTTTTTTTGAAAAAAAAACTAGTTCAGATGTGCTGCAGTTCGCAAGACAATTTTGTAGGCCAGCCCACCTACGCTACATATTCATGCGATAGAATTCGAGCCTGCGGCCTGTGCCAATGGTTGACGAGTACATAAACTATTCGAATTCAATTTAACGAAAACTAGAGGTTTGGTTAAGAGAGCAGAGATATATATTTTGCTAATAAATTGCTTTGCTATTAGTCTACGATAACGTAATCTCTAAGCTCCAACCACTTCGTTTGTGGTTAATTTAATTGTGAAAGAACAATGTCTTGACTCGAGTCATCCCAACACTGCACTGAACTAGAGTATTGTTCGCAGACTACAAACTACTGTGCTAGCAGGATATTATTCGTCACAATAACTACTATGACTGTACGAGTGTACGGTGTAAGTGTAAGGCGATGGGGGCTTGGCACTGTCTCCCGTATTCGCAAGAAAAGCGAACGGTTCTTCAGGCGGCGAAAATCACGACCGCAGACGTCACAGGCACCACAGCGCCCATCATAACACTCACAAAAAACACCACGACGATTCCAGCAAAGAAAACGCACGCAGGCGGCGCAGAGGCAATTCGGAAGGCGATAAAACTAACGTTAAGCCCGAGGAAAAAGTACATTTACTGTCCGAGTTACCTTGGAGAAAATCGGGCGATTTCAGTGACGCGACACTTGAAGATGTCAAGGAAGCTTCAGTACCTTCGGTGCCGAGGGCTAATATTCCTGCAGTGTCACCGTCATTGCCTAGACGTTACGCAGACTCTCCCGTGTTTCAACGCGGCCGTACGTGGACTATACCTACAGAAAAACCTTCCATTTTAGCAAGGAGGGGTAAACACAGGGCTAAATCGCAAGATTTTTCACCTCCGAGTAAAGAAAAGTATTTACATCTACCTTTAGACATTCTGCAATCGCAAATGGGTTATACAGCGACGATGGCGGTACAACTTGTGTCTCTGGGCGACGTGAAAAGCCCACAAACTCCAGACACGCCTTTAGCCGATTGTAACGGCTTTTTAAAAGTTCCAAGCACGGTGTCTGATTCGGTGCAGCGTTTTTTAGGGCTTGACGCCGGTCAGAGTTCCACTGGACTTTCGGAAGATGATGTCCGAAATTCTTCGAGATTTCGTGCCAGAAGGGGGTCGTCTAGCAGTGGGAGTAGCACCAGTACTTTAACGTAAAAATGTACTGCATTTTGACAAATATTTTTGATATTATTAGAGCCATTATGATATCTGGATTTTTGGGACGATACCAATAAAATTGATAACTATTGCCTTCAGCGATATTCAAAAGATCTGGCATCTAGTTTAACGCACCTTTCTGAACTTTAAATCAATTATTCGAGCAGATTATAGCCATCACCATGTTTGGGCATGAAATAAACCAGAAAGGCTGCATTTGGACATTTGTAAGTTGTAAGAAATCTGTCACCATTTCAGCATTTCTTGCTGAATGAAAAATTTTACATTTCAATTTTTTTGGTATTAGTCTTCCCGTTTTCTTGTAGGAGAAAAATCGCCTTTCGTTACTGGTGCTACGTTTTTACTGACACTACTACGTGATTAAAAACTGTGAAGTGTTGCATTTGAAATACCGGTATCAGGTTTGCATGAATTACTGGAAGATTACCAATTTAAGTCATAATCGTGCAATAGTTGATGTGACGAAGAATATCTGATCGGAAATTTTACCCGTATCGAGTAAAAAATAATTCTGAACCTAAATTCTATCATTTTTACTCTGTATTGTATGTTTTGCGTGGCTTGTTTGCTGTCTTGATTCGAATTCGAGAACGTTTTTGAGTAATATTGTTTGAGCCAATTTACAAACGCCGAAATTGTGTCTGAATCGACCTTTCACGATGTTGCTATTACCTTGTCGCGCTATTGAAATGTTGTGAAATCGCAAAAATTTCTTTTTGACCTTGTTTCTTCATTGTTTTCATATGATCTATTTTGTTGCCTTAATGATATTGATGAAAGAATGTGCTAAAATGTCCTGTGTTATGGTTGTTGGAACAGAACTTGGCAGACAGATTCTCTAGTCACGATTGTCAGGGAATATTCAATATTGAATCCTGAAAGTTGCATAAAACTGGCATTTTGAGTTTAGATTGCATCAAAATATCTAGATAAGGAACAAGGACAGACAGAAGTTTATTTTAAAAATAAAAGTTAATAATTTAGTGAATTGGTGGCCAACAATGCAACGATTAGGTAATCATGTCAACTGGTCACGGTATACAGTCATATATAGGCCTGTGCAGTGTGCGTTCACATCTACTGGTTGGAATCGAGCCAAATTTGGTGTGCAGAGCTTTTTTAGGCAACCTAACAATCTTATCAATGAATCCCCGGAATCCGGAATAAAAGTTATTTCGAACAACCCTTCTAGACACGGACTAAACATCTTAAACTGAAAATCGACCGTTTCATCCATATTGATAACTGGGACTGAAATATTAGTACATTGTTGATCTGTTACTTAAATTTGATGTAGCAATCAAGAGCTTGCCGTTCTTAAACATGAGTGGATAAAAAATTCATAGGAAACAATAATTTTGTTTTCTTGGAAAATAATTGGTCAACCGTAGAATCCCTGCTTCCCCACTATCGCTCTTTTAATAAGCAGAATACTGTGTACGGTAAGTATTACTGACAACACTTATGCTGCATATAAACCACAATCAATCCGATTTACAATGCTGTATATAAAGCACATAATCAATACAAGTCACCTCCGGGGTGCTGTTATTGAGAGACCTTATTGCATTATTGAAGATACAATTGAAGTCCAGATGTCAAGTCCAGATGTCTTCATTCTCTCATGTGTATCAAAACAGAATAATGCTGGTTCATTTCGTTTCTGTGTGTGCTAGCTACAGGTTCAAGTCTATATTTTGAAGTCAGCTTGTGTCACCCTCGGACAACTAGATAATTCTCTTTGTCTAATTAGATTAATTGAAGCGGAATTTCGGTAATGTATTTTGTCGAATATGTCTATGCTCTAGTTCTATTTCTAATATAATTTCTGGTTTCCCTGAAAAGGTTACAGTCGGGCTCGGAGTACAACAGACTTGGACAACCAGAACTTTTTCACTTTGTCTAAATTAGATTCGAATTTTAGCTATTCAGTTACACTAGAATTAGAATTATAGCTACACAGCTTTTTCCAAATTGGATTACAATCAGAATTACCAAATTTGCGAAAACTTGGTAATTAAATGTTGTACATTGCATGTGTAGCTTGTTCAGATGAAAATTATAACCCAATGTATTGTGTTGTATTGTAAATGACGATCGGTTCATATCAAACCAGAATTCTGTAAAATTTATGTACAGCTAGTTCATCTGGTTTCGCATTCTGCAGTTCTCCTGTGACATTATCGGGAAATGCAGATATTAGATTAGAATAGACATTGAGGCTTGAAAATATTTCACAAATTAGATTGGAATTAGAATTAGAGCAAAGAAAATTTCACAAATTAGATTGGAATAAGATTTCAGGCATTTCCCTCTAATTCAGTCTTATCACACAGCTAGAATTATGAGGTCAGGTGTTCAGACATTTTCCATTCTCATGCTTATGACAATGAACTAAGAATTGACATACACTTAACTTGATTTCCGGTGTGTGTCTTTGTTAAGTTAAGTAATTTTGATTATAATATCATTTGGAAAAAACTGTTTACCTATAATTCTTATTCTGATCCAATTTGGAACAGCTGAAATTTTTCCTTGTTATCTAACTCTTGGATTGAGTTGCCGTCACGCTATGATTAATTTATAGCTTCATATCAACTCATAGGAAGTGCCGAGTAAATCTTTGCAAATTGGAAAGCGGTATTGATTCTTTGATTGGACGTCTCATTTAGTGAAATGCGTATCATCTACGGCAGAAAAAAGAAAGCATACATTTCGCTCGTATTGAAAGGCATCGGCATCAATATTTCATTCAGGCGCACCAGCTGCATGATAGCCCGTTTTCACGAACAAGTTTTAGCGTTACAGTTGGCCAAAGTGCTGTGAGCGTTGTTGAGAGTGTAAAATTTGCGATGAACTCGAACGGGATGTAGGATTTTGTTGGTGATGTCGAGTTTTCGAATATCATAACGGTGTGAATGATGCGGAGAGTTGAAAAATGTACTTTTGGTGCGACCGCAAACGATGTAATGCCGTTTCTTCATCACATTGAAGATGATTCAGTTTGTTACCATGATATTAGTTGATCACGACTTCAAAGATATGTAATTTTGACTAATGTACATTAGGGGTATTCAAAAATGAGTTTTTTCTCCTTGATGAAATTGTTAGGTTACCTAATTTAAGCCTACGCACCAAATTTGGTTCAATTCCAGCCAATAGCCGCGTTGCTACAGGAGAAGAAAGTTTCGATTTATTATAAAAAATAAATAACAAAAAATTTGAAAATTTTCCGTTCACCCCATGAAAGTGTAAGGTTGTCTATAGAAACGATGTTAACCAAATTTGGTTCCATTCCGACCAGTGGAAGCGGAGCTATTGCCGTCGAAAAATTTGGATCTGAATATAATAGTATTTACGGTGGGCACCACTATAATAAATAATTAAAGAATTGGTCACCGTAAATACCGTTTTATAGTATCCAAACTATAATTTTCATTGATATATTAATTCTTAATGGTAAGGAGTAGGGTTGTCACCGAGTCTCAAGTCTCCCAGTCACAAGTCAATCTCACTTTATAGTTTTGACTCGAGTCGAGTCATTTTCAATTCACCACCGAGTCAAGTCCGTGTCCAAGTCAGCGAGCAGAGGGTCGAGTCCTAGTCATGGTATTATGACTCGAGTCCGAGTCCAAGTCATTGTGTCGACTGCTCAGTTTCTAGTTAATGTCTTGTTTAACCCATCTTTATAACTCTGTTTGGTGATATGGAATGATTCGCATTTATAATACACTAATTTTGCTCTCTTTTAGCGGTTTCTGGTCGCATTACCAGTACCAATAGACGAAATCCCAATAGTATGGTTACTTTACTATTCTTCGAAAATAAAACGAAATGTCGGTCTTGGCCGTCTTGAGTTTTCGAGTCATATATGTCTTGGTTCAAGTCATGCGCAATGACTCGAGTCCAAGTCGAGTCAATTCACAAATTGCCTCGAGTGGAATCATTTCCGTATTTTGAGAAAATGACTTGAGTCGAGTCATCAGAAAATCGTGACTCGAGACATCACAACCCTGGTAAGGAGCCTATATAATTTCAAACTTGAAAAAATCATTTCCACCATTCAACTCTAATCATTAGAATTCACACCCAATTCAGATTTGAGTTCTTAATCATTTTGCCTAGCCAGAATTATCATGACCTTGTGTATTTATCAAAAGCTGTACGGTTAAGATATCCACTTTGGGCTAAGGAAAATGTCAGAAAAGGGCTCATTCCGTAAAGCTTTCCGTTCGCTGCGTCGCTCCAAATCCTCGAGTTTCTTCAGCATGAAAAAATCTGCGAATCGGAAATCAATGAAATCTCTGTCGGAATATGATTTTGAAACGGTTACTCTCATCGAGAATCAGACTTTCAAGAAAAACGAAGTGTCCGAGTTGTATTGGAGATCGGTGGTTAAAAGACCGCTGTCTTTACGGCAGCGTAGACAGTCTGGGGAATCGGTAGGGTAATAGTTTGTGATATGCTAAGAATAGAAACAGGCTGATGCAATGTATCCCGGTAATTGAAACTTTTTGCGGTAGCAATCATTGAGGACAGTATGGCGCACGCGGAATACCCGAAAACCAAAATTTCATGGCATTCTAATAGGAGAGATTTAGTAAAATGAATGAACGAATAAACGGGAATCATTGCAAACCTGATAAGGTTCTCTTTTTAATTACAAGATAGAATTAAAGAGTGAGCCAGTACTGTTGTTGCTTTGGTAGCCTATCAGTCTTGTGCAAACTGCTGGGTTTTCGAAATTCGCCACTAGAACTAGACATAGAACTACTTGCTTTTTGAAATTTTTAACTGGAACTAGAATTAAAACTACTCAATTTTCAATATCCACAACTGGAACTGGCACTAACGAGCTTTGAAAGTTCGCAACTAACTAACCAAAACATAATTACTCAAAAAACTACAAGTTAGTTGACGGTCTATAAACTGAATATATACTAATATACTCATATTGAAATAGACCCAAACACTTTCGACTGACACTCGCCAGGGGTAATCGTCAGTAACTAGTAGAATGTTGGAAAGAACATTGCAAATCAAAAAAGACTATTTTTAGTACATAATGATTGCATTTTGTGGAATAGCGTTTCTGACGAAATAAATTTCTTTGCAGTACTATGACTTCATTGCGGAGAAGAGGGGACAATGTGAACCGGTCCACAGTGCCGTCGAATGCATGAAGAATCTGTTGTCTGAACTATCAGAGGAGGACCCGATCGAACAGGACTTGAAAAAGATTCTGCTGCAGCCTCATGTTATGGTGAATATATTATGATTCTGATTGTTTCATTTGACTAATTGGAGCGAAATGCCGGAAATCTCGCTCCAACCCAATTCGTCGAATGTTTCTATGCTCTCATTTTAATTCTAATTGTAGTGACTCAAGCCATTTTCTTGAAAATGGAATATGTCTCAACTCGAGTCAATTTGTATATTGTCAACAGTATGACTTGGACTCGAGTCGAATTGAAAATGACTCGCCTTGACCCGAGTCGAAACTGTAAGATTCAAATTGACGTGTTACTCTGAACTTTGTGACTTGGTTACGACCCTGGAATTCAGTAATTCTAATTCGAATCTTGTTTGGAAAAAGCTGTGTAGCTATAATCCTAATTGTAATGTACGTTAGTAAGCCAATATTCACAAACACAATCGTATCAGTTATCAGTACTCCATTTATTTATTGAAGATATCCTTAAATTTATAACATTGAAACAAGAACATAACACACTCTACGGTCATTTGATACACAGCTATCATATGAATCAATCGATGCAATGAATCTTTGGTACAGTAGAAGAGCTTCTTGGAGGTACTGAACTTCAATATACAGTTGAATAGTATATATTGATATTGAAATAAACTTTAATATTTTCAGCTGACCATCGTCAGGGGTAATCGTTAGCAATTAGTAGAGAATTCGAAAGAAGATTGTATATCAACACTTTAATCAACACTTCAAGCAGCCCCATATTATTGAACCTTTATATTTCAACTTGATATGAACTCGATGCAGCCTAGATGAGCTCAGACCCTGTAATTTCCACCGAAACCAACTCAATCTAACAACTGTGGAAGTGATTGTAACTTGGTAATCGTAATTGTGTTACGTAATACGATAGGAATTCGTAATGGAGAATCGTGTGTCCCTAGAGTGCATGTTATTTAATTATAGCTGAGATAACTTGCTCGATTTGTTGTTATTGACTTTCATTAAAGTCTTGTGTAACATTTTGGAAATGCTTTTCAGCAGAGGCGGTCAATAGGGCTGTTCAAATAAATAACTTTTTTTTCAAAATTTTGCTGTTGCCTAAAAAATGACACACAACAATTTTTGCTCGATATATTCAGCCGATATTCAAAAGATACGGCATGTTGCTCAAGGAGCATCTCCAAAACTTCGCAGCATTGATTTGAACAGCTTTACAAACATTGTGATTTTTGGACATGAAAACAACGAGACAGATGTAACTGTACAATGTACATCTGTAAGCTACAAGAAATAGATGAATATTTTCATTCTTAGTCTTAGATGATAGTTCTGTGACTCTTAATGGCTGATACCAATATTTCTTTCAAAGTGTGATACCGAGTTTCTTGAGATTCCTTTTCATTTCAGCGATTGCTGCAGGCTCACGACATCACGTCTCACAGAGTGCTTGCCGAGCCAGAACCGGAGCCGGTGGCGTCACCTACGCTAGGAAATGGCAACCACTTCTCCAATGCTGACGACAGGCCCGGCGAAGATGGCGTTAGAACCAGGGTTCAGTTAGTACAATTTACCAGGAACACCAATGAGCCACTGGTAAGTAACGGTACACTAGGGTTGTTCAAGAAAGCAAATTTGTTCAGAATTTGCTGCTATTAGTTAGAATTGTGAGGTTGACTAAGAAAACGTTGTGCACCAAATTTGACTCAATTCAAACCAGCAAAAGTGAAGCTGCAGGAGTTTAAAAATTTTGAAATTATTCTATCACTTTCTGCAAAAACGATGCAAAACAAATTTGACCGAAGTTATTTGAGTTTTTCGTCAATAATTCCGAGATTCCCCACCGTCATATTTTCAAATCCAAATCTTTCAACTGCAATCACTTCGTTTCTATCTGTTGGAATTTAGCTAAAAAATGTTGTGCATCGTTTTTTTAGACAACTTGACAGTTTCATAGGGTAGCCAGTAAAATTTGAGAAAATAATTTTTGAATATTTTTTATTATTATCAAAATTTCAAAACTCGTGTAGCTTCATTTCTACTGGTTGGAATTGAGCCAGATATGGTGTGCAACGTCACAATTTTATTTAATAGCCGCAAAATTCTTGAAAAAAAAAGTTATTTTTGAACAACCCTATGGTACACATGTGTGAGTCAGTCGAAAAGCATATACTGTATAAATTAACAATATGAAGTTACAAACATATTGTTTCTTGTAATTCGAATCACTATGCCCAGCACTATTGACGCCACACTTTTACAGTGATATAAAAAGCTTTATTGGTGATTCATGCCATGATCTACAGTAGGTTTGTTCGAGCACCGTCACAGTAGCCAGTGTGTTGCAATGTCTATATCGGATGACAAATATAGATTCATTTCGAGACTATGATCTCAAGATTTATTTTAGATGCGCTCCAGACTTGTGCAAACTACCAATCCAGTTCCTTGAATGTCAACTAGCCATAATGTTTTTTGAGTAATTCTAGTTCTAGTTCTACATGCGAATTTTGAAAAGTGAGTAGTTCTAGATGTAGTTTTACTTGTAAATTTTGAAAAGTGGTTAGTTCTAGTGCTACTTGTGCTTGCATATTTTAAAAAGTCAGTAGTTGCAGATTCGAATTTTCAAATGCAAGTACTACAAGTTCTAGTTGGGCATTTTGAAAAGTGAGTAGTTCGTTGTTCTAGTTCTGGATTTTGAAAATCCAGTAGTTCTAGTTGTAGTTGTTTATTTTGAAAATCCAATATTTCGATATGAATATATCATTCAATTGTAAACCATTTTTCTTGTTGTTAGGGCATCACGTTGAAATCGAATTACGAAGGACATTGTGTCGTGGCCCGGATTCTTCACGGCGGAATGATCCATAGACAAGGTGAATGAATTTTCTATGTTTGTAAAATGTGCAGCAAGAGCTTGTCAAAATAGTCTTTGTGGCTACTCAAGTAGAAGTAACATCACAAATTTATGCTCAAGTACAAGAAGTAGCGATTTATAATTAAGTGAAAAAGTAAGTATCGCAAGTTTAGTTTTAGCTAAAAAACTGGAAGCTGTTAAGTAGCCAAAATTCATAACTACCCTACCGTACTTCAGTTTAGTGCAAGTTGGCGAAACCTGCTGGGAGTACTTTGAAAAGTAGAAGTACTTAGTTGGTGGCCGCATCTGTGTGCCGCCAATCTCAGCCATGCATTTTCTTTGTTGGATGTTCTCTAGAATGAAAAAAATGAAATTTTATTTACTGACACAGGTACGCTCCATGTCGGAGACCAAATCAAGGAAATCAACGACATAAGTACGGAAGACCAAACCATCGACGAGCTTCAGACCATGCTGGTTTGTTATAGTCAAGTTCACTGCCTAAATTTTCGATGACGCCACTAACTGATTTTTTATGCAGAAAGAAATCCGCGGTAACATCACACTGAAAGTGGTGCCTGGATATAAAACTCCACCGCCATCTTGTGAGGTAAATCGAAAAGTTTACCTTGTATTGCTATTACAAATGTACACGTTCAGTGTATGTGATGGTTTTTCGGGATCTGGGACCAATCCAGTTCGATAAAATGGAATTTAGACCGTGTTTTTGTCTTTCATGTTAAAATTCGGGTACAATAGTGCCTGCTCAAGGCCGAAGAGTGAGCATCTGTTCAGGGATGGAAAACTAGAAAATTTTCAGCATTCCCAGATTAGATCAGAATTAGATTGATAGCTACACAATTTACGCAGTTGTTCAAGATTAGAATTAGAATTCTAAATTTTAAAAAACTAAAAGTTTAATCAGATTCCAAATTGGAAAGAAACACAACAAAAATCAAGTTCACTTCATATCGACTTGAAAAAAAAACGTTACACAGAAAATGCGGCCCGACTCAGCTGGTAGAAGCGTGGATTGAAGTTGACAATCTTGGATTTGAAAAACAGTATTCACTGTGGGTAATCGAAGAATTATGAATGGAAAACTCGAATACCTTCATTTTCACGAGCTGGAATTGAGTCAAATTTGTTTTACATCGTTTTTGTAGACAACTTGAGAATTTCATGGGTTAGCCGGTAAAATTTGAGAAAAAACATTTAAAATTATTTACAATAAATTCAAAATTTACTAACAAAGTTATTTTTGATCAACCCTACGGAGTGGGGAATAGCAATTATCAGAAGTTTACGCTGATTAACCAAAGTGTTTTTAATTGAGCCATGAGATATTTCGTAGGTATTTCCTATTTCCAATCAAAGTTATTGATGTACGAGACATTACACATTGTTGATTTGTTTGTATTTTTAGCTGTTATTGAAGCACCCGGTAGGTTCCATTTGAGTGCTATGTAGAAAAATAGATCTTCCGAGTGCTATCATTGATTGCGTTTATATCAACGATGCTTTGTGAAAGATTTTGTTTCTTGAAGTTTCTTGGAATTGAGAATCTTGTTATATTTTCATCACTTTACTTTTTCAATAGTATAATTACACTGCCAGCTTGAGAGGGTGTGACTGTCATTCTAAAAGTGTAAGACTTGAAACAGATTTGTAATGACTCGAGTCGATATTTTTTGTTGACTCGATTTGAGTCGAGTCATTTTCTTGAGTCATTTTGTGTATTGACTCGACTTGTATTCGAGTCATTGTGTATGACTCGACATTCCATGCGACTTGATCCAAGTCTTGTTTATCAGGATTGATACTTGAAAAATAGGGCTATAAAGTGTTTTATCTGTTCGAATAAACATTTTACCGGTGAGGAAAATGAGTGTATAACAGATGTGAGGCATTCGATATCACCCAAAAGTGAAAAACTGAACATTGTGTATATTATAAATGCAAGGCATTCAATATCACCAAAAAAAAATGAAAAATGGGTAGGCTATATTATATATGCAAAACATTTAACTGAAAGACTGAAAAATGTGTATATTATAAATGTGAGGCATTCGATATCACCCAAAAGTGAAAAACTGAAAAAGGAGTATATTATGAATGCGAGGCATTCAATATCACCCAAAAAAACTTTAAAAAGGGCAGGCTATATTATATATGCGAAACATTCAATATCAACTGGAAGACTGAAAAATGTGTGTATTATAAATGTGAGGCATTCTATATCACCCAAAAATGAAAAATCTGTATATTCTAAACCTTGGGCATTTGATATCACCCAAAAAACTGAAAAATGAGTATATTATAAATACGAGACATCAATATCACCCAACAATCTGAAAAAATGAAAAAATCTGTATGTTTTAAACGTGAGGCTTTCCATATCACCCAAAAACAGAAAAAAAGTGAAAAATGAGTAGGCCTATATTATTGATGCAAGGCATTGAATATCACCCAAAAAATCTGAAATAATGAGTAGCCTGTATTATAAATGCGAGATATTCAATGTCCCCCTAAAAGGTGAGCTGACCCCAACTTAAACTCGACGATGAACAGTGAACACTGTGATTTCGACTCGAGTCTTAACACTACGACTCGGACTCTACCCTTTGTTCCCTGACTCAGACTTATTGAAAATGACTCGACTTGACTCAACAACTTGTGTACTGTATGTCAATAAATCATGATCTTGTAAAAGTTGCAATGCGTTCTTGACGTGGTAGCTTTTAAACGGTAGAATGTATTTTCGCATATAGCAAACTTTTTAATAATTTTCACCTGTATATTTATGCACTCCAACTAACAATTTTCTCCAGCAGCAGTGTTGTAATTTGAAATCTTCGTAGAAAAGAATGCCTTTTCATTTTCAACGATCTAAAAATAATGTTCTGTTACAAATTTGAAAATATGTATTTCGTCCGTAGCATCGCGTGGGATTTTCGATCGATAGTTGGGATCAGGTCTTTTTTCTATGTTTGTTTGTTTGTCTGTATGTTTGTCGTGCCAGGTATTGGCTGCATCCCTTGACTGTATTCGTGTGTGCACTTGCCCGATGTATTGTCTCTTTCTCTGCCTTATTCTCTCACTATGGCTCGTTTATAATGCTAGAGATTTGTTAATGAGATCTCAACATTGTTCTCTTTTCTTTCTGATGTCCGGATAAGACTTCCATCTGTGGTTATCGTGACAATTTGCAGAACTTACTTCCAAGTTACGTTATTGTGGATTATCGGCGAAATCCTTTTTAGGAAATTCGAGATGATTATCTGACGATGTGTGTCATCCAACGTCCTTTGCATGTTACTGATTTTAGACGGATTTTAGTGGTATAGATTTTACGATTTCTTGACTCTACAGATCTATGTTCGAGCTCAATTTGAATACAGTCCGTACGAAGACGATCTCATTCCGTGCCGAGATGTCGGGATTTCTTTCAAAGTGGGAGACATTTTACAAGTAAGTCGGTTTCTCTGTCTCGTTCCGATTAAGTAAATGTAGATGTAACATAAATTTCTGCTCGGGTACTTTGTTACTCATGAGATGTATTGGGGGAAGTCGAACGCTACGTTTTTTTCCAACAGGTAATAAGCAAAGATGATCATAATTGGTGGCAGGCGAAACTGGCAGACAAGAAAAAGGCGGAAGTCGGTATTATTCCGTCCCCTGAATTGCAGGAATGGTGAGTCTTTGCATTCCCTTTTTGAGTACAGCAGGAAATAGATTTTTTATTATAAATTGAAAATAAAATAAAATTGAATGAAAAAAATGCGATCAATATCCAATATTGCATTCAAATTACTGAAGAATGATTTCCACTAGGGTTAATTTATCAATGAGATACTGGTATGATGGCTTAATTAGTGATACTCGGCTCAAAACCTAATACTAGATTCACAACCGAATCATTCAGCCCAGCCCAAATTACCACATTGGCATATCTTTGATATGTTGCGACAACACACACACGTAGCGCAGGGCATACCTACCTTATTTATAGAATACTCCTTTGTGGAATGTCAGTGGTCGAGGTCAATAGGCTAGTACTGATTCCCTAGGTAACGTTCTCGAATAGAAGCAATGGATGTATAAGTCTTGGGAACGCTTCAAATATACTATCTGATGTAGATTGGAAAGATCTGCCGCCAATTGTGATGGCAACTTAACATTGCTGTGACCAGACTTGTGCAAACTAGAACTAGAACTAGAACTACTTAATTTCGGAGCTCGAACTAAAACTAAAACTTGCAACTAAAACTAAAACTAGTACTACTCACTTTCAAAACTTGTTACTAGAACTAGAACTAAATATTTTTGAAATTCTGTAACTAACTAACCAACTAAAACACAACTATCTAGATTAATTCCGAAGCAACCAGAGACAGAATTGGCGTTTTGAAAGGAAGGAGTTTCGAGTTTGAAATTGAAGGTTTTCAGCCCCAAAACTCGCCCCCTAGCTACGTCACTGTTGGTAGCGATAACTCTGAGCTAGTAAACGCTGCAAGAACATCACGCAACAGAACACCGGTTTCATGATCCACCCCAGACGATACATGTTTTCTAGTTGATCGGCAACTGAAATTTTTTTAATGCGCTACTTGAACTACAACTAGAAAAAGTCAAAAATCTAATTGTTAGTTGACGGTCAACTAAATAGGTTGGCAGTTTTTGCAAGTGATAACTGACAGCAGTTTGAGTTTTCAAACAGTTTTGAGCGGTTTTCCAAATTCTACATCCATATCTCAGAGGGGAACATGATTTTTCTATCTCCGGCTACCACTCAATTTGTTTGTCGCAGGCGAATCTCTTGCATTGCGATGGACAGAGCCAAAGAATCGAAGGAACCGGCGTCTTGGTTTTGGAAGAAGAAGAAAGTTCAGAAAGACAAATATGTGGCCAAACATAGTGCTGGTGCGTGTGATCGAAAACGTGTTGTCAAACTGCAGTCAATCGTACCAAATGTGTTCTATTATGATTGAAGAGCTTCTTGGAGGTGCAGAACTTCAATAATTGGATAATATATTCATATTGAAATCAACCCAAATATTTTCGGCTCTCAGGGGTAATCTCTACCAGTTGCTGACGATTGCCCGTGACGAGTGTCAGCCGAAAATATTCACCTTTATTTGAAATCATCTGCGTCATACATGTTCCATAAAACTACGTCGAGTTAACTGATAGGCAGCACCTTCTCTATCTCATAAAAGCCTGTAAAACGTAGCATACTAGCAGAAAAAATCCTTTCATTTCGGCGTGTGAGTCTTGGGTCGGGAGTGCCAATGGTACTCATATATGGGTCGCGATATACAAAGCTTACGAGCCACTGCTTTATGCCGTGCTAAAGGTATGCATATAAATGTTGATGATCCCTAGGATGTAGTGTACATATATTGATGGCAGCACATCATTTAGCATCACTTCTATTACCTACTGAAATCATCTTTTGTCTATTTTTTTCTCACTTTTTTCAAGTGCAATTTTTTCGGGCACGCATATCCAAAAAGTGTGGTTTCTCTTTTACAGTTTTTGATAAACTCGACCTTTTGACGTACGAGGAGGTGGTCAGAATGAATAATGTCAGGAGAAAAACCCTCATTCTACTCGGTAAGTATTCCTTCTATTAACAACGATGGATTGGAATTCACACTCGATTTAGATTGGAGCACTGCAATCATTGTGCTCAGCCCTACTATGACTCCAGATAATGGAACTTGTGTCAGGTTACGGAACGAATTTCATTACAGGGGCTCACGGCGTTGGTCGGCGTCACATCAAGAGTTCGTTGTTGCAGCAACGGCCAGACTTATTCAGTTATCCGATTCCTCGTGAGTTTTGAGTTATATCGGTTTCCAAATATGGATCATTTTCATATCAGTTCTAGAGCTGGTAAAGCAGAGTTGCATCATTAGAAATAATAGGTTTGGCTGCACAGTTTTTTGTTCGAATTTGATTAGAATTAGGAAACTGTGATTGCAAAATCTTCGAAATTGAATTCAATTTCATACTAAAAAGAGATGCGACAAAAACCAAGTTCAGTTCATATCAAATCAAATTCATTTTCTTAAGCACGAGAATGACGAATGTCTTTTCACCGAGCTTATCTTTTTGTGCACCGTATAGTTCCGTAGCATTTTCAGGAAAAGCAGAAATTACATCAGAAATAAAATGATAGCAAAGAAACATGACAAATAAGATTACTGGCAATTCGATCTAATTAGACAACTAGAATTATATAATCGCCTAAGTCTGTTTGTAGATCTCTTGAGTAACTCCATCTTCGTACTATCGAGTTCATCGTTATCGGAAATTCGTCGCCACTTTTGCCCAATTTTAATCCTGATAAATTGCAACCCGCAGATACGTCTCGCGCTCAGCAATCTCACGAAATCCAAGGCAAGAGCTATTATTTCACTTCCCAGGAGGAGATGATGCACGACATCAAGAATCACAAGGTGAGCGATTGAGCGAGGCACTTTTACTCGAACTGATTTTTCAGCAAACCTGCTTATTTTTGCGATTTGAATTTTTCCATTTCTACATGTAATTTTGCAAATTTTGGATCATATTCAATAATGAAGTACGGTACTATTTCCTGTTTTTGGAGTACACACGTAACTTTTGTGTGTTTTCGCTACTTACTTGAGGGATTATTGTTTTTTAACTTCTGGCACTTCTACTTGATAGTTTTTTAAAGCAAAACTACTTACTTTTTCTACAATTTCTACTTCCACTTGAATTGGTTTTGACGTATTTCGGAAATTTTTACTTGTAATTGTGCAGATATTCACTGTGTCACTTCTACCCTGGTAGCAACACTGAGTACTTTGATATATATAAAAACCTAATTACCGATTTATTTAATTTTTCAGTATCTTGAATTTGGTACTCATGAAAACGTACTTTACGGAACTAAGCTGGACACGGTCAGAAAAGTGAACGAAGAAGGTCGAATCGCGATCTTGGATGTCGAACCTCAGGTCTGATTTAGCTTTTCGCATTACAATCGTAATTTGTATCGTAAAGGTCCAACATTAATGCAAAAAAGTCATGCCATGTGATGTATATCAAGCGGTTGTCTTTAATTTATTTTCAGCATCTGTGATATAGTAATGTTTGCTTCCATAATATAGTAAATTAACCCAAGGTAGACGGCGTTTCAAATAGGCTTATGCTCTTTTTCGTCATGCGCTGATAACATCTTCATTATTTATCTATTGTATATATGTCAGTGGGCCTCATTTGAAAAGATTTTTCGAGGTACAGGACTTCAACTTCAATTGTATATCGGCCCTTACTTTCGAACCTCGTATTTTGTGTTTCGTACTGTTCGAAATCGATTAAAAGTTTTATTTCATTAAAGGCCCTGAAGCTGCTGCGAAATATTGATTTTTCACCCTATGTTATCTTCATCGAAGCGCCGGTATTGAGCACCGCAGAAATTCAGAGAGTAAGTGAAATTTTGTGCCATAAAATCCGCGTATCGTTATGTAAAAGCCAAGTTGGTAAACTGGTTTTGAGAGAAAGCGTAGCTAGTGTAAAATAACACTTTGTTATTGCATGAGTGCATCAACTTTGCAAAAGCTGTGTGAACTACTGGATTTTCAAAATGTACAGCTACAACTAGAACTAATCTTCTTTCAAAATCTGCAACTAGATCTAGAACTATTCTATTTGCAAAACTCGCAATAAACCGGTATGCTGCTATCAATGGATTTTCTTCTCTGGATATTATCGAGCCGGAAGTACAAAAAATCACTCATTTTAGAATTACACAACGAAATGATGGGGTTTCAAATAGTCTGAGTCTCTGACCATACTGGGATAGAAAATTCATGTTATCTTACTAACTCTACGGTGATTTTTTCACCATGTACCGGTGCATTTTCAGTCGCAACTACCGTTGGATGTAAGTATGATATCAATATTTGGCATGTTGGTGAAATGCGTACTTCTGTGGTGTAACCAGAATATGATCTCCATGCTAGTTTTGTGTAGGCCTGGTGTTCGTGTCGGGGTCTGGTGACGTAGCCATTCCACTATAGTTCAGTATTATTGTTAGGGGTGTGTGATTTTTGGTGGGTTGGGCATGGGTATACGTACCAGCAAGATTACTCTGGCACTCTGTCTTATCAACACCCTTGGGGTTGTAACCAAGTCACAAGTCAATCTCACTTTCATTGTTTTGACTCGAGTCGAGTCATAGTGTTGTGAGAGAGTCCGAGTCTTATGAAAGCCTACAAGTGGGTCGGTCTTCAAGTCGGTAAATATGGGATGAAAAATAAAAAGAATATCGGGCTGGTGTAAAATTACCAATGTAGTCGAATCACCATGAATATCAAACTAACAAACAAGTTCAATCCACTTTTTCCAACTCTGCTCGAGTGATATAGAATGGCTCGCCTTCATTATATTGTAATTTTCCTCAATTTCAACAGTTTTTGGCCCTGTTTTCCAAGTCTCAGGACTGACGTTCGAAATACCAATGATGTGGTGACTTTACTATTCTTCGAAGTTATAATGAAATGACAGTCTTGTCAAGTCATGACTTGGTTCGAGACATGCACAATGACTCGAGTACAAGTCGAGTCAATACACTATCGAGTCATTTTACGCATTTGAAAAAATGACTAGACTCAAATCTAGTCAGCAAAAAATTGTGACTCGACATAACAACCCTGCCTTTAGACAAGGTACATCACTATTCATTTGTTAAAAGTGCATCATTTTTGGATTATTGAATTAAAGTCTAACTGATATTATACCGATTAATTCTTGGATCCCAACTACTCAAAGATAAATACCAATGGTTAGTTTTGGAAATGCGCCATTGAATGCCGTATGTTTTGAATGTTGGCCGAACATATCGGGGCTATCGGTGAAGGTTCTAGTTAGAATATGATAACTTCTCTGCTATTGTGATGTAAACAGAACCTGAATGTTGGTGATATGTATTCCTCGTTATATTATGGTGTCTTTGGATACAGAAGGGAGTAGAATTTGTCCAGTCTGCTCCTACTTATTGGTCGATTTTTTTGTATTGGAACGCTTGTTGTGCTTGTTATGTGATATTTACAAGTTTTTGGAAATAATTTTGTGCTTTGTGATACAAATCTTTAGAAATGAGTAATTCTTTCAGGATGCAAGCCTCGGTCATCTGAAAACTGAATCTGACAAAATCAAGGAAGGCTACCAACATCTTTTTGATCAGGTTATAGTCAACGATGACATAGAGGATGCGATAGAAGCCGTAAAGGTAAACTATTTTTTAAATTTCTCTTTATATACTGGAATAGCTTGATCCATGTGTAATCCATCCGATGTAGATCATGTCAAATAATTTCATTTTATTATAAATATGATTTTGAGTTATTTTCTTTTGGCAGAATGCCGTCGAAGAAACTATGGTGAAGCCACAGTGGATTCCTGCTTCGTGGGTGTTCTGATTCCACATTACGATGTAACATTGCCAATTTTGTAGTCTAAGTAAATATTACTTTGCTGCCGTTACGTAAATATCCTTATAGATCTTGATTTTTTTCTTCTTTCCTTCGTTTTCAATTAGTTCTGAGCATGTCGGCCGTTCGGATCGGAACAAAGTCATGCCGTTTGCAATTGTTTTCCCAAAAATGAATCCATAAATTGCGTTACGCTGTACCGTGTTCGAATTATAATCAATGTTCATTTTTTGATGTAATCAACATTAAGTAATGAGAAAATGTTTGTTCACGTTTTTGGTACCTCGGGGAAAAATACGTGATTTAGCGCACCGCAAATCGTGATCGCATTATATCTGAGGTGTTCGTACATTTGATATATCGTGGATTAAATTAATTTGCTTGAATAAACTCTAAAAATAGTGAAATTACGTTTTTAAACAAAAATATGTAGACTGTTAGCATTTACGGGTGTACATCTCATATCCCATCATTGTCTGTCTGGTGCTGATTTTCCCATTTCTACATGAAGCGTGTAGGCTTTCAGTACGGCGTGGTTAGTTTTGCGTTCTCAGATTTACTGTGTTGGCCGCGAATTTTCTCAATTTCGTATCATGTGTGCTTAGTGCCCTTGCCGATATTTCGATCCAATATCATGTAATAAATACTTATTAATTGCATTGTCGACTCTGTTTGAGAGGTGTTTTTCAAGAATTGGTGTCTCTCGGGTGTAATAGACACTGTCTATGACCGAATTTCGCTGCCGAGATACTGCAAGAGAAATCAACTTCTAGTAACGTGCGACGAGGTTCATGGTTGGGAGGCACTGACCCTTCAAAGCAGCGGGCACCAACACGTGGCCCGGGATCTGATTTGAAATGCTGGAATTGATTTCTATTTCAAAATATTATTGTTGTTGTTGTTTCGAAATAAGCTACTCTCCTGTGCCCAACATCACGATTCCTTGCTGGCTGATACGGCTACGGCTTGGGCCCATTTGATTTAGGAATTTAGGATATGATTCCCATCGTTCTAACAAGATTTGTCGCCAGTGTGCGACCTGTGTTTTATCTCTTTATACGCGATAAAGTCTGTCCAATATTATCAGATTACCGGAATGGGGATTCTCTTCCACGGCGGTGGCATTCTGTAAATCAATTAGAACGGGCTGCATCAAAAGATACGTTCAGACAAATTTGATAATGGAGGATCCAACATGTCTAATATTTATCAACCAATCTTCTGGGAGAGGATGGTGAAGAACATTGAAACATTTGTGTGAACTGGTTCCGGTCCTATATTGACAGTCCTCGGTGAAAAGGTGGCGTCTCCTGAACGAGTGTCATAGCAGCGGTCTTCAATGTTAAATTAAATCCTGGACTAATCAGTAAACCAATGATATAAATACAATGATTGGAAACTCCCGCGAGCTCTGCGTTTCAGCGTGTTCCGAGTCACGCTTCATCGCTTACACAGTTACGTTGTAAACAAAACCTCCCTCGGCAATACGCCTTTGACGTACTAGCAATAATATGATAAAGTTTGCTTTATTACATCATTGGCAGCCAGCGTTAACGTGCTGAATATAGTTTTAGAGACGTATTTCTTTCTAGCGTCTGGTATTCATTCCTGACTAGACCAGCGGACCGCAGCCGTGGAAGCAGTTTCTTCTCCATCATTCAAGTCGAAATCTCTGCATGTGCATATTACGCTAATTATATCCACATTTAACATGGACTTGATATGTTGGTAAAATCGATGTCCCAGTGAGCCTGCGTGATGTACAATATTGTTTTGCGAAGTTATCAAGCATTTAACAATGGTGGCTAGTATGTAATATGGGTCAGAAGACTCATTTTAAAATTTATTGAGTCAAGGCATTCAAAATTTTTATACACTTGCCACTGTCCATTCAAAGTGCAATGTACTTTTTGTATAGGTTATACTTTTCATCGTTATAAGATGGCCTCCTCATCTACTTTAACTGTCGTAGTTGACATGGAAGATGCAATGGGAGACGAAATTGAGGCAGTAGCGGAAAAGAGCAGGTTAGCATGCAATGTAAGACACATGCCGCAAGTTATTCACCCTCAACACACTCCCAGATTCGACCAGCACCATCTATGTGACGGAAGTATTCCAACAGTTGAAGTTATTATGGACGAAAGAAAGTAATCCTACCGTAAAANTAATAAATTTCCAATTCAACAATTCAATTCCGCTTCCTTGCAGTTATTTGTCAAATCAAATGGTCACCAGCAGTTCATCAGAGGGGTATCAATGTAAGTAAGGCGCCACTTAAGGTAGTATTTGTCACTAATGCTTTGATAGAATCAACTACAAGATATGAAGTACTATTTAGATGCTTTGTATACAGATTGCAGGCTAAAACAAGACCGCATATTCAGTTAAGCATAACTAAATACACAATACAGGCTGATTTAGNCATTTTGTCGCTTTAGTTCATTCATGAACCTGAGTTTCCTAAACAGTTACAGATGAAGAAATCAAAAGTGCATNGTCCAGGAGCACCAACGGTCAAATACTACCAGACAACTTGTTTAAGTATTTGAAGAACACGATTGAGAAGGCCAGTAGTGGGAGCCAGTTGATGTACATGTTCAGCTGTGATGGTATGACACTTCCAGAACAGTTCCCAAGTCAGCCAAGAGTATTTCTACTTCAAAGTGTGCGCAGAGTATTCGACATAGCGTCATCCAAATTTCACAGAAAGAAACCTAGTAAAAAGGAAGTTAATTGTGACCTGACCAAGGATGAAATGTATATCATACAGTATATTGNCGGCTATATAC
>ATSW01004169.1:0-12327 GCA_000444245.1 Botryllus schlosseri
CGAAAACAGGAAAACAACAACGAACTACACAGTGGATGCCTTGATGCGATAGCAGATGGGGAATACATCCGATGGTGATTAGTACTTACTGAGAAGTAGGTCAAGGAACTCCGCCTTGAATGACGGAAAGCTCATACTTTTCAGTCGCGGGGGTAATTTATTCCACACATCAATTCCAGCACGCTTCAAGGGAGGAAAAGCATTGTCGGAATTAGACATAAATAGGTTGGAAGAGCTCTCAGATCGAGTACCGTAGCTGTGTATATGCATGCAGTATTCAAAGTAGTTTACAAGTGAATTTGGAACTTCTTGTTTGTTAAACTTATACATGAACTTTGCTACTTCAGCATTTTGAAATGCTGAAACTGATTTCAGATTAAACATATTGTTGTTCTTGTTCAATGGAAGCTATTCTCCATGTGCCCAATATCACTATTCTGCAATAGCTGATACGGCTTCGGTGATGGTAATATCATTCTACGGAGGAAAATTATGCGGCCGTCGACACCTAATTCGATTAGAATGTGTTGGCACCGTCAATATGCAAATTAGATTTACGAATTGACTCCCTAATTAATGAGAGGTTCGAATTATTTTCTTTGAGCTACTCGCCTTTCAATGCTAGTTGGTTTTCGATTTTAATATAGTATTGTCCTTTGTAATCTGAGCTCCACAGTGCATATGCGATCAGCAAAGGAAGATGATGCGACCCATAAAGAAATACCAATTTGGAATTGTGTTCTCCTCATCACGAAGGAAATTTGTTTTGGTAGGCCTACGTTTGGGCGAATCCAGTATGTTTCCACTATGCCGACAATCCTGATAGGAGGTCACGAAATAACAGCAGGCTACAAAGGGCGTCTTATAACAATTGGCCCACCCAAATATGCAGCACAGTATTAACAACTTCCTTAAATTTTCGAAGACACCCCTGCATCAACTCTATACCGGTGAATCAGATCACATAATAACAATATCAATAACAATAAATATTTGATAGTAATATGTGAAACTAGACTAATATTAAAGCCGAAATTCACTTATGAATATGAAAAAATTTACGCCCTTTGCGCGACTAAAGAGCGAATACTCGTGGCTTTTCATAACATGACTACTCACGTTTTCGGTGCGCCTAATAAGCCTATATGAGTAGGAGTCCGGAGTCCAATGGAAATGGCCATGGACAGTTTAACGTGGGTATTTCGCCTTCAGTTACTTTATTACGACTATGCACTGGAATGCGGCCGTAGGCTACAGAAGTGATTGAAATGCGGCTGCGAATAGCAATGAAGTTGGCCACCCCTGCTTTAGTTGTTGAAGAGTGTTGCCACGGATCGTACGCAGCTCATAGTTCAAAATACAATGAATGTGATGATCATGATATTTTGTTGTATTTATATTTCTTCAATAAAATATTATTTCTTGTGTGGTAACTAAGCTCGTCACCCATGGTAGAGAGCACAGCGTTGCACTGACGCAGTGTTATCAAAAACGTGGTTGTTAAACTGCGTTGCCTATTTGCATCTCGATATTGAAAAGTGACCCGCGACCCGTTTTGAGTTGCCGACCCCTGTCATAGAGGTACCTCTCGATATTTGTAATTACAAAGAAACAGATTCAGGAATACCGCTTAGGACAGTGGTTCCCAACCGGGGGGGAATTCCCCCCTTGGGTGGAATTTTGAAATTTTTAGGGGGGAATCTGGCTAATTTTTTTAAGGAGAAATCTGGCTTTGGCATTGTATCGGAAGATACACTGGGTTGACAAGATTTTTAGATTTTTATAGCATAGAACTGTTAAGTAGAAATTACTTCTTTACAATTGTATGTTTCTTTGGCGGATTTCAAGCTAGGTGTATGTTTAAATGCCTTCCGTATATATTACACCCCCTGATAAAGTGAGGCTCACGAGACGATTTCGTTAGGTCCGCGACAGCCTCTTGACCAAATTGCTATTAAGCAGGAAAACGTCAAGCCGAATTCCGGACAAGGCCGCAAGTGAAATTGTTTAACTTTTTAAGCCAACATATGAGCTAACGTGAAAAACATACTGTACCAAATTCATCGATTCAACTCAAGTCCATAGCAAGCGGATTTGGTGATTTATTTTTCGTCAGTGGCTACCCGACCGGTCAAAAACAGGTCAAATTTGACTGTACTTTACCAAAGTTTAGTGTGGTCCGCATTCGCCATAGTTCGGACATCAATCAATCAATCAATCACATATCTGAATCTGTTTGGCCATTAATTGCTCAATCAACAAATGGTTGCGCGTTAATAAGCACATTTCTTTAGTCACAGGCAACTTTTTCATAGGGGGGAATTTTAGCTCAAATATCGGCCAAGGGGGGCACGAGACGAAAAAGGTTGGGAACCACTGGCTTAGGATATTGATTCATGAAAATTACAAGACATCTGTTCGATTAGTAGGCATATGTGTCGGAGTCTATGTTGGAAACATCTCTCCTACTTCGCTATTATCCAAGTGATGCCAATCGATTGAATATATACCTGGGCAGTGCCTTACCTGTCGCCAGGATGAGTAAAGGAAAATTGTGACACCTTCAATGATTACTGACATTCACCGTCGATGTTCATGAATACCAATCTCAATTTTCATATTTATTGCTCGAAAATACAGCGTGAAAGGAGAGGTGAGGCACGGGTGAGGCAGAAGCGGGTCGTACCTCCCCTGAGACAATGCAATTCATGATAAACAGGTCAAAATTCGTAATAACCAGAGGTGGTCAAAGTAGTCGAGAAAGCTACTCAAGTAGAAGTAGAAGTAACGACGAAAAAATCTACTCAAGTACGAGTAGAAGTCCTTCTTGCATAAGCAACCTTAAAGTACTCGAAGTAGAAGTTGGATTGACTGACTCCAAATCTACTCAAGTAAGTAAGTAGTGGTGAAAACGATCGTAATTCGTTCGCATGGACTGTCGAAAGTTGCAAATGATGCTATGCGGAAGGTGTAGAGAGCTTGATTCATATTGATGCATCCCAGGAGGTGTCAATTTTTGACAGAATAAGCAGTCGTCCATATCATGGGATGTAAATGATAGTATTGATATGGAAATGCGATACTAATCCTCTGTTTACTCGAACACCCAGTTTTAGAGAATATCATGGTATTATAAGGCCCATAGCTCAGTCGAAGAGCAATACGGAAAAGTTCTGTTGGATACGGTGGTAATACTTTGCGCGATTAGTAGACGGTAATTAAGAATATGGCAGATTGTAAAAATGCCATATGGTGTATAGCTTCATTTTCGGAAAATAAATAAATACACTTGCTTTTATATTTCAACATGTATGTTTTTCAGACAAAAGAACTGAAACTATAATTAGAACTCAATGTATAATACTCGTAATTGAATGAAAAATACAAATGCCTCTTCTAAAAAGCAAAAAATATATTTCATGTATTTTGTTCAGAAAGTTTCAACGGTGGTCTGCTAAAACAGGTCTAACGTTGAAAAAAAGAAGTCAAAGTCCACTTTTCCAGATTAGGACATGTCATGAGCTGCTAGTTATAATAGGTAATTGCTAGATTGCGAAACGGTAGTTTCAAATGACATGGGGGCCATACTTACTGTGATGAAATATTTGATATAGGCGACAATGCGGTGTGAACAGAACCAAGCAACCCGGTATCTAAATTATATTCATCGATAATTTCGTTAAAATATATCTGTCACTCCATATCTACTGTACGCGTCGCGCAACGAAAATTCTGGATATTTCATGACTTTTATGAAAATTAAATGCTGGTACTATGCAATGTTCCCTCTAAGCTGCGCACGTGCGCAAATGCGCAGTCCTGACAGGGTCTTTGCGCACAGAAAATGTAAGTTGCGCACAAAAAATCCGAAGTGATCACCTTTTTTGTAGTCGCTACTCACTGTAGTCCAAGTGTCTGCGCAGTAAGTTGGTGAGTGTGCGCAGACTCGTCAAAAATTAGAGGGAACATTGTTACTATGTGAAAACAGCCCCGAACTTCCTTAGGCTATCTTCCTTATTGGGGATTTAACTACTTCTACTTGACAAACAGAATATAGCGAAAAGTAAGCAAGTAGCTCACAAAATATTACGAAGTAGAAATAGAAGTAGTGAAAAAAAGACCTACTTGAGTCAGTACCAGAAGTACAGGAAAACTACTTGAGTACTTCGAAGAAGTGGAGGAATTCGTTACTGACCACCTCTGGCAATAACTGGTATCAATCAAACGTTATTTTCGATTCCGAATATCCGAATATAGACAATAATAAAGCCCTGGAACCTCCTCAATATCACCAAGGAATGTGAAATTCGGCTTTATTACGTACAATGGCAGCGCAGAGAAACATTAGCCAGGAGACGCACAATCAAATCTACCTCACTCACTATTCGCTAACAATCGGATTATCGAAGCAAGGTAAAACGCGCTATCGATTTCGGAAAGAGACAGTGTTTTGGGAATTGTACAGTAATAGGGGTGCCACTCCTAGTGTTTTTACACAAGATGTAGTGTATGTCGACTTGACCTAGTGTTCTAGTATATTTTTAAATAAAATTCTGCAAATCTAGTGTTTTTTTGTGAACAAATATATGTAAATGAAGATGTTATTTTGATATACCTTACATATTATATACTTCAAGGAATAATATTTATTATCAGTCTACACCTGCTCATTTGGCACATAAACAAATCCCATAAGTAAATTGCCTTGCTGCCGCTCATTTCTATCACTGACAGAGTCACAGAGTGTAGATCCTAGCCTGAGACCGGTTTTTCAATCCCAAAAAGTAACCGATGACAGAAGCGAAGATGATAACTTGCCCGAATTGCCAGGGCCAATTCATGGATGATTGCATATTCTGTGTAGCCCTGAGATATTCACTCAGTTATATATCCCTTGTATTGCAAAGGATGTAATGCAATACAATATTTGAATTGAAAAATGGTGTGATGTCATGGCGCTAAAATTTAATTTTGCATGGACATTCTTGCTTGCCTACAGTGATTTGGCTTCGAGGTTTTTAATTTATTACAATGTCCGTGCTGTCTTTGATCCTTTGGCCGTGGAAACGCTGTAAAACCACTCATTGTTATGTGAGTTTGTGACGCTTCTCCAATTTTTATCCACCTCAATCGGATTGGATCGAATGTAATGGATATTAGTTATATTCGCGAGAATCTATTTTAGTTTAGAGCCGAATAAAATTTGAATTTGAAAATAGATCATGTCCTATTCTAATGTATAAAACAATGTTTATGTATAAAACATTGTTAGACATGATCTATTTCTGTCCTAAAGAAATAGAATACACTGGGCCCGATTTTGACATAAATCTCCCAACTCCGTTGAACGCGGTATCTAAACTACCTTGGCGTGTACGATATATTTCCTTCATAACATCGGCTGACAACTGTATAAAGTTTGATCTCTGCGTGACTGCTGGAGCGTTAAACCCTTGTGGAAATTTCAATGAATGGCAGCTCCATTACGGTGGCGTTCTAAAGAAAATAGATGCGGCCAAATTTTTATTTTCGTTCCACCCTTCAATTTGAGACCACACCATTTCTAGAGTGCAGTGCCCCTTTAAGTCTTCTCGTAACTTCATTGGTGTTAATCAACGCATCCCCTCCTATTTTAGGATTTATGAAGTACATTTGCCCTAAATTTCAAAACTAGTGCATATTTGACTGTTGTTTAGTTGGAAAATGCAGTTGTTTTACACGAACTTAGAGTGGCAACACTGTATAGTAGCGAAGGCCAATACGTAATGCGGTGCATCGACATTCTCTTACTGATGTAGCTATTGTGTATTTTCCATCCATGCAGCTACCTTAAATTGTGGTCTGTGATAGCCGGCGTTTGTCGTTGTTTGTGGTCTTTATGGTGCTTTCGACTGCAATAATCATTTACACCTGGTCGATATTCTAAGTTATGATTCCATATCTACCGACTTTTATAGTAACGATCACTTCTAGGCTTGACTCCGCTTACATGGAACAGCTGGCGAGAAGTAGCCTAGATATCCTGCGTGTGAAGATTACTAATGTGATAAGAAACAGGTCGCCAACTCTATCGGTGAACGTTGTAGGTTTTATGCATTTGCAAATCTTATTCTAATGGAATCTGCATCCCCAATCATCAACTCTGATTGTTCACAGTCTGGCGGATGTCTTTTACCATTTAGATTTGATGTTAGTAAGTGAAGTAGATTTAATTTTGCCGATACAGTGTCCATTTCAATCTTGAAAAAGATGAGATTGCACGAGCAAAGTACGATACAGAATATAAGTCCAGAAATTAAATGCCTTTTTCGTTTTTCCCTCCTTCTATTGCTATTCGTACAACTCAGGGGTCGGGAACCTTTTTCGATCGGAGAGCCATGTTGGCCCTAAATTTCAATAGTAACTCCCGAAGAGTCATACAAATTCGTGACGTATTGGTAGCACTAATATATGGGATTCGTAGTTGCGCCATATATCTTTCTGCCCACATGCGTAGGTGTAACCAAACATAGTCACTACTCACGGCAGTGCGTGATACGTCAGTGACGTGGGTTCAGGGGAAGCAAATGAGGCAGTGCCTCACATGTCGTCAGGGCTGAGTGAAGGAAAATTGTTAAACCTTCAATGATCATTGGTATTTTCCATCCATGTTTATGAATCACTAGATTCTAAAGATTTTTATTCCCAAAATCATGAAATTTTCATATTTATTGTTCGAAAATAAAGTGCGAAAGGAGAGGTAAGACACAGATGAGTACAGAAGTACCAAGCTTCCCCTGTGATTGCACAACTCATCGCCAATAGCATATAATTTCTAATCATTGATATTATTAAAATGTATAATTGTCGCGGTGATTCCGAAAATCTAAACGACTTCTGATGTATTCGGCGTAACACAACGTTGCAATACGCACCTACATTTTTACGGCTTTGTTAAAAAGCTACTTTCCAATCAAGAGCATGGATAGCTATGGTGTTGTTTCTAATTTGAATCTGTAATTGTGAATGTCACTTTCAAGGCAGTTTATTTCACGGTGCAGATCAAGCAGACAATGTGTGTTTGAAAACTGCATTTTACTAGTACAATTGCAACGGTTAACAAGAAACAGAGAATACGTTCTCGCTTACTCGCTTTCTCTTGCTGCGGTTGTTATTCACATTTTGAGCATCCTTATCCTGTACTGTGCATGAGTGTGTGTGTGTGTTGGGAGGTGGAGCAGGGTATGGTCCAGTGCCTCAGAAGGCATGAACCTCGCCAAACGTCACTGATACCTGGATACGCCCGCCTCCAGAGAGTAAAATTCATATAGTAGGGTTATCATATTAGGACAGAAACTGTATATGCATTGGTCTGGGATATCTGAAACTATCTAGATATCCCTGGTCTTGGTGTGTCGTGGCGCGGTAATGACCGGTACCGAAATGCCTATCTCTATAAAATACGGATATTTTTTCCTTTAGGGGAATGAGTATACATAATAAAATCAAGATATCCGGCGACATTAAATCGCGAAGCGCGAAGAACAATTTAAAGTTAATTGAATCTTGCAGAAATACTCGATAATTAGGTTGATTTCCGGCGAGCCCCCTTTGAGCTCGCCCCCACCCAAGGGAGTTTGGGATGCGGAAGTTAACGGCCCTGGCTAGAAAACAAATCGTTAGGTGCGAGAAGTCGGCATAGTGACGTATCAAGCAAATAACGTCAGATTTAAAAGGAAAATTGTTCGCTAATCAGACCTTTTCATCGATGTCGTTACATTGTCTTCCAATATGCCTTCAAATAGAAGTTGTAAGAAGTAAAATAAATGTGATCGTGAATAATCATGACTACTTTTCCGTTATAATCGTAATTGTAATCAACTACGTCGAGATTTTACGGCAATCGTAATCGCATGAGTTCGAAGTACTTTTAATCGCAAACGATTACATTCATGAAGTAATCACCCCATTTCGGGTGACGTATTGACCAAAAGTGTAAATATTCTATCAGGCTGAGACCGAGAACAACTGTAAGTTTTCTCGCTCAACACTCTGGTCGAAGCGTTACTAGAGATGGCGTGAATGTGAGGTTCGATTTCGCGTTCTGTGTGTGAACCTCAGAAAGTTAAAGGTTCTCGTTCACCAACGAACATTGGCTGGCTCAGCACTGTGTGAACTTTTTCCTATTACAATTTTTCACATCGTTGTAACATCTTTGTTCGAAATTCTTTGCATTTCAACTTTGGACCACTCGTTGCATGGCGCTGGCAGCGTAAAAATATCAGCACTAAACGAGCATGCACCTTGCCAATCTCAAAAATATAACATGCTTTTTTACAAAAATTTGCTAGAAATATTCAGCTTTTCGTTTGTAAATATTTTGTGACTCTCTGCTGTAAGTTTAAATAGCAATCACACAACACCAAGAACGAAATACACTATATGTAGATACAGGTGGTCAGCGAATGATACTGATTCAACCAACAAATGAAATTGATATTGAGAATACATCATTGTCTAATGTAAAATCTCTAGCAGGCGTACGGCATCCATCTTGATTTTATATTTTTATTGTATCATAAAAACCAAATCCGTGCAATTGGGATGTTGGCTACATGATAACTTGTTTATTGTGTAATATCGGTAGAAAGTATAGAAACTAGTTATACGCTCTGCTCAATATCAATGTATCAATAGTCAGATGGCGAATGCATTGTCCGGTCAGGCCTAGACCGTTCAGGCGTAAGCTTATATTCCCTTGCAAGTCTTAGTCAAAATTGTTGGCAAAGCGACGGAAGATTTTGGTTTTATGTGATTAATAGCATTTGATTACTTCACTTGATACATTTGGTGTCGTTTAAAACGTCATCATGTAGCGTACTTCAGCATTGTGGTATACTGTGGCTTGAGTCGTCGCTAGGTGTAGTGTACTATATCACTTCACTGATATGTAAGGTTGGAATTAGCAATATGATGTCATATAGGTTCACGTTCGCGTTCACACAGAAC
This sequence comes from Botryllus schlosseri, assembly GCA_000444245.1. NCBI lineage: Eukaryota > Metazoa > Chordata > Ascidiacea > Stolidobranchia > Styelidae > Botryllus > Botryllus schlosseri. The sequence continues at coordinate 8,989 of ATSW01004169.1, forward strand.
CTTTGTAAAAGGTTCGCGTTCACACGAACCTGGGTTTTCCAGGGATTCCCGCCATCCCTAAGCGTTACCTATACTATGAATGCGCAATTTGCCCATATCCCGGAATCAGCGCCCCTTCAAAAATATTCATTGATGGCTAAAATTTGTTGCAAAAATGGATTACAGGTCACCAGCCAATAGGTTCAAAATCTCATGACCTGTGACTGCTGAGAGATAAAATCAAATATTCCGGTCTTCCGAAGTTTCTCGCAAGGCATCACAACCTATACTACCGCAAGCACAGGAACTGTGATGCGGTCATATACACGTCATTCAATAACCATGTGCTGGCGGTAGTCAGCATGAAATTTTAATTTCCCAATTGACTCACAAATTTCTGAAAGATTTTTCGATTTTGTTATAGTAGTGTCCTTCCAATCTGTGCCCTCTATAGAAATGCGAGCCGCAGACGAAAATAATGCTCAAACATAAATCCACCGAGATACATTTGTTTCCGAGTTCGACACATTCGACACATGAAAGTGATGCCATTTAAAGAAAAAGAAATAGTCATTGTATTGTAATGAAATAGAATTTACATATATCGGCCTTTAAGTATATTGACTAGTAATAATAATATAAACAACCGATGCCATTTAGAAGTAGTCTATGACTATTTGTGTTCGTTTCTATGTCATTGCAGAATCATCATGCCGTTCAAGATATGAATCTCTGCTTTTATACGTCTTGTGTATTGGACCCAATGCAATTGTTCTTAGAAATCATGGATCTTAAATTCTACACCCATTTACTAGAATTTGTGTACGTCATATCAATGTTTCCGTACCGGTACGCCCCCAATGCACACTGTGACTTCTAAATATCTCGTCATTATAACCAGCATCCATTTCTGTACGTACTTCCATTGCTGTATAACTAATTGGTTAAGTTATTTTGCGCGATTTTGCTATAGTCTATCATCGGTGTCAACTCTTAAATTTGTAATTGAAATAAAAAAGTCACGTGGATGGTATTGAATAGAATAAGATATGTGCGGTCAAAGATCATGATTCAAGCCCTACATTTCTCATTACAAGTAATTTCTAGATTATTGGGCCTCAAGGTTACAAACAAAACTGTATAGTGTATAGTATAGTATAGTGTTGTGGAGCAATGCGCAGCTCCCCTGTCTGTGCGTTACAAGCAGCATGCAACGAGCCCCCTCTTCACCTTATACATAAATATCTGTGTATGAACTATCGCTGTTACCTACTCAAACAAAATACAGATCAACATTCCGCACTTGGGCTATTGCAAGAGTCATGGCACGAGATATATGGGCTAATTAGACCTAGCTTTGTCACGTATAACATTCACTCCAACGTCCCGTTGTTTCGGGAAATCTCAGTGGAGAAAACCTTTTCCCACTATCAAGCTCCGTGGCTGGCCCGGCCACCAATCGTCAATACGCAACTGCTACGTTTACACNCGAAGAATGTTACTCAAGATGTCATAAAAGCATGTTTCCACGACTATATNTTTGAATGCCACGACGGAGCTATCGAGATATATACAGATGGGTCCAAGACCTCAATAGCAACCGCTTACGCTTTNTATATNCCCTCTCGTTCGGTATCGNTTAGTAGAACTTGTCATGTTTATCATTCCGTATTCCATGTTGANCTTTTAGCGATTCNTCATGCANTGGCCTGGGTTTCCGATNATGGATGCAAAGAAGACAAATATGTGATTCTTTCNGACTCGCTTAGTGTGTTGAACACGATATCCAACCCTCTCACTGCGCCGACAGATATCTTNAACAAATTTTTCCCCTTGCTTGAGCGGGTTACTGGAAGAGGTATAGAGGTAGAATTTGGATGGATTCCCAGTCACAAAGGNATCCATGGCAACGAGATCGCCGACCGCGAAGCAACATCCGCGGCTTTCTCTGGCCAGAATCGTCAGGTCCCCGAGGTGACCATCGGAGAAGCTAAGTCACTTGTCCGCCAATATTCGCGAACTCTCTGGCAGGAACTGTACGCATGTGAAGATAAAGGGATGCATTATAAGCGTTTCCATAGTTGCATTTCAAATAAATTCCCGTCAATGCATGCATGTCGGCAATTCGAGGTGATCATGTTCCGTCTGCGCTCCGGCCATTGCAGGCTTAACGCCCATTCGTTCAAAATAGGATGTTCAGAGACTCCGCTATGTCTCCATTGTAATGTCGCCGAAACCGTCGACCATTTTCTACTGAATTGTGCAAGATACGATTTTCAACGGTCCTTTCTCATTGAGTCATGCCGTAATCATGACATCCCATTCACGACTTATAACCTATTAGTCCAGGCCGAGCTATTAATCCCTGTGGCTGAATTCGTGCTGTCATGTCGTAGAATCCTTTAAGATTTGATTCGTATATATACGAGGTTGAAATACATTGCAAGGGCACTTATACCAGTAGGTAACTTCAGACCGTGGCGCACCAGACCCTTAAGGGAGATAAGCGCCACTACAACTTTTAACCATATTAATAATAATAATAATAAGTATAGTGCATTGCTCAACCGGTGGGTCGCGAAGCTATTTCAGGAGGGTCGCGAGGAATTTGTAAATGTTAAAGTTTCTCATTAAATTTGGCAAATATTCAAAACAATCCAAATACTTTATTTCTCAAGTTTAGACGACCATATACGCGTCCTCCTCCTGTAAATTACACTGTTTTTGTGGACGTAAGTGCAACAAGCCACGTCCCGTCCTCAAAATAATTCGTGAGCGATGTTTTTGTGACAGTTATTTGAGCGTGAAATCCGACATGTGTGTTATTGTGTATACCTGAGAATTGAAATACATTATTTTCATTCAAAGGCTTTTGCGAACATTGATCGGAAAATGCGACAATCTGGTCCGATTTTTCGCGAAAATCAGCAAGAAATTGCTGAGACGCAAACTACGCACAGCCACTTTGTGCCAACCAGAGAAAGATGGTTATGAAACTACTTGCTCCGTTTGGGTCTACATACATTTTCGACCATGACCATTAACAAGACAGGGCTAAATTCCAATATAGCTGATGTTCACGTGCAATCGTTACTATGGGTTTCTACATACCACATGCAGCCTGAGTTCAAATAACTTGTTGACAACTTTGACCGACCACAGATGTCTCATAGACTTCAACAGCTATTGTTGATAAATTCATTAAATTCTGGTTCTGGTGTCTATGCTCTATACTTAAAGTTTACAGTAAATACGATTTAGCTTTCTATACAACATCCATTGTAGCAGAATATTAATTAAACTCGAAGACTTTTCGGGTGCCTCTTTTCAAGAGTTAACGGCACAATAAAGGGATTTAAA
>ATSW01004170.1:0-12674 GCA_000444245.1 Botryllus schlosseri
TTCACTTTTTGCATTGCCCACAGTAGAACCACTGCCAGAAAAATCCGTGGAACCGACATCGCCTGAGAATTCAATTATAGCCGAGGTATGTGCTATGTTGTTGTGCCGTGTGGTTGCTGAAATTATGTCTTGTTGATTTATATTGGACGTTGACGTAAAGGAGTTGGATTTCCAGTCAGTATAAGGTGTGGTTGTTTCAGCACCACTTTGAACGAGGTCACTTCCGACGGATGAACTCCTGGGATGTGTACCTTCACCACTTTCATCAGAATTTGTAGTCAAAGTGTTGGCATGAACTCTAGTTGAGATCGACGGCAATAATTGTGTGACGCCTTGTTGCAGATTACTTGTCAAGCTTTCGGTAGCACTACTGATGTCTGTAGCAAAAAGGTTTTCAGTCGTTTCTTCATGACCAGACACCGTGCTTGAATAGGTAATCGCAAAATCGCCAGACTCTTGTATAGTCACCGAGTAGTCGACAGCAGAAATAGCATCCTGGGTGTTACTGTTGGTAGTTGCTCTGGATATTTCAGGAGTCGGAATGTCTGACAAGGGCGACAATGTTACTGTGACAGGAATGGCGTGTCTCGTCGACGTCTCAGCGGATATATCTGGGTGAGGTAATTTAGTATATGCTTCCTCTGAATTAGGTTTGCTGCTTTGTGTCGCTACTGAACTATCAACATTGTGGTCAGTAGTTATCGCATTTGCGGCAACTCCATTCGAAAAAGTTACTGCACTGCTGAAGTTAGTGTGTGGATCTGGGTTTGTAGTCCACATTCCGGAGCCCATTCCAACTGTTGAAGTAGTGGAGGATCCTTTTTCGGCGTTAGTGGTAAATTCAGATTCAATGCTGTCGGCCATCGCTGTACTTCCATCTGCAAAGGATTCAGTTGCCATGGTAGAAAATATCAATGCAGTACTGTCATATGCATCATGATCTTCTGCAGGTGTTGATGTTTGCACTGTAGTGGTAGATTCATCCTGATATGCAAGATCAGTCGAAGTTTGCATAACTCTCTTGATATTGTCACTGATTTCACCCTCTGTAATAGCATCTTCAAGTGAGTCAGTGGTAGACAAAAAATCGACATTACTGTCTGGCCGAGTTGTAATTTGAACAGTTGTCTTTGTATCATCATCCTGCAGCGTTATTTCGTGTATAACGATTGGAGTTGAAGTTGTAGCATGTTTTGGATGGAAACTTTCTTTCGTGAAAGACTTAATTGTGGACTCAGGAGAGGTTGTTGTCAAATTTCTTTTTGGAGCAGTGGATGGCAGTGTAGTGAAGACAGACGTTACTTCTTGACGAGTTGCCGTGAAATCTTTCATATCTGGAAAAGGTCTTTTGCTGGTATTTTCAGTGGTAACAGCATTAGTAAGGCTCGTGACATCTTGTGATGTACTTATTTGTACACCAGTGACTATGCCTGGACTGAACTGAGTAACAGAATCAGTGCTTACAGACATTGATGAAGCGTCCGATTTGTCAGTGATATCTTGCCTGGTATCTATGTCACTACTGGATTCATACAGACTTGTATTTTCTGTCATTTTGAACGTGACATTTTCCACATCAGATGAAGTCGACTTATCATCAGTAACATATCCACTACTACCTTGAGTTATTTCCACATGAACACTTGAAGAAATAGCATCAGAGAGCACCGTTGTATGCAGCTGTGTATCAGTCAACGGTGAAAATGAACTTTGCGTTGCATGTGATAGTATCCCATCTTTCTCTTCAACCGCCATATCTTCGGATGCCAAAGTAATCCCAGCATTGGTACCAAGTTTTGGATATTCTGTAGGTTTGGTGGCCGAAATGGAATCATATTCCGACGTGGAAGCAACTGTGTTGTCGGAACGTAACGAAGAAATCGTTTTGCTGGAACTAGATGGAAATATTGTACTGCGGGATTCTTCAGTCATTGATGACTTGTCAGATTGTAGAATCGCGGTATCAGATTGGAAATCTAGAGGTGACAATGTCGTGGACGTATCTATTTCTGGAATGCTTGCTTGAGGTACTTGAGAATGTGTTCGGTCCGTACGTACATCTTTACTCTGATCTTGAAAAGATGAAGTGAATGACGTTCTAGTCTGCCTGGTACTGAAAGAAGCAGTGCTGACAACGTCATCTGTTTTTTCAAGCGCTAGATCTTGGTCAATTGGTCCTTCTACAAATTCAACATCTCCAAATGTGCTTGAATAAGTAATCGTTCCACCCTCATCGTTGGAAGTGGGATTTTCTGTTGTGTCAAATTTCAAATTTTCAACATCAGACGGTGTGGAGTGACTGACTCCAGGCAACATACGGTCGACTTGTTCATCGAATTCGTAGATCTCACCAGACCCATAATCTGCATTCACAGTGTTTACATCGTGGTGATCTGATGTTGATAAGATGGTGGTACCAGTGTTGTAACTTGTCGACGTTACGCTTTCATCACTGGACGGTGTGGAAATGGATGAGATTGCTTCTTGTCCTGAAATTGTAGTTTGTGAGTGTGCAGCAGGTCCATCTCCACTGTAGATCTCATTCTCAAGATCAAATGTGTCATCGCTGGATGTTATCTTGGTGTCGATTGGAGTTACAACAGAAATTCCTTTCATATCGTACTTTTCGGAAGTAGCAGCCCCGCTTCTGGGATTTTCCGAAACTCCAACTGTGGAAACCGTCAAATACACGTTTGGCGCCGAAATAGAAGATTCCACGTTATCACCGTTACGGTACACTTCCGGCAAAGTCACGTGGGTATGATCCGTCGCGTTGTGCATATCCGACAAAAGCGAGTTCAGAGGTTGCGGAAAATTATTCACCAGGATGCCGTAAATCTTGTAGAGCAGCTCGCGCAAAGAGAACAGGTCTCTCATCGCGTCGTTAGTAGAAGTGGTGACATCTTTCACAGATTTGGAAGTGGGAAAATTGGACGTGGTATCTTCAGTTGCTACGCCTGATGTTGAACCATTCAAATTGTAGAGATTCGTTGCTTCTGTATTGATCACCGTAGCCGATGGGTCAGATATTTTGGAATTATCGGAGAAAAATTCCGGGTATATCCTTCTCACCATCTCCATGTAATATTCTTGGTCGTACGTGGAAGTTTCTTCGCTGGTGCTTTCAGACGTGACCAATTTTACTTCAGTACCCGTGATCCCAACAGTGACGTAATCTGATGTTGGAATATGGTGATGGCTCGGGCGCTCTAGTGTCGAGGATGTGTCCGGTGTAGTTGTTGGAGTCGGATTTAGCCGATTATTATTATTTGAGTTCACAGTATCATGTACTGTTTTACCCGGATCTGTGGTTTTCGTAGTTTGCACGACCAACGCTCCAGTTGTTTTTATCAATTCAAAGCCTGCCTGTATCAAACCTTCATCGTATTCAACAACCAGCCCCAAAACTTGCCAAGCGTTGATCTCATGTCCTATGATTTTAGATATTCGATCCTTCATCAAATCATCATCCAATAATCTCGCGGATTGCAACCACTTTGATATGTCGCCCGAGTCTTCAGACGTACACCGGGTAATATCTCCGAGAGGCCAAGCAGCTGCTAAGTTCGGCCTGCAATGCCGATCGATATTGGCAAAGTTAGTCAAGGTCAGCTGTTTCACGACGTCGTGATGTAGCTTACAAAATTTCCACGAATTGTTCAAACTTTTCTCCTGGCACGTGTCGTATAATACTTCGCGGTTTTGGCTGTCGAATCCCCAAACATAACCGCATTCTCCATTAGACTCGGCCGATCCGCGGATATAAAAGGACTGGCTTTGCATCGACTGTGGGAGTCCGTTATGCGTTATTTTGTTGTCCATAAAAAAATAGTCTCTCGAAGTGTTTGTGTAATCGGCGAGTCTGTTCTTGATATCCATCCGCGACGAATTGGATATGAATATTTCATTCGGCACGCGGAAATGTAGCACCAAAAACAAGGCGACGCATGTCTTCGCTGGCGCAGAATCACGCTTCACCCGTAGGTGATTTTCCTGGCAACATACCTTCACGATTACTTGGATTAGCAGTAGCAATAGCAGTGCGACGATGATTGCATGTTGAGCACGTATTCTCCTTCTCCTTAGATAAAGATAGACGGGTAACATCTTTCACTGAATATAAAATATAATTAGATATACCAGATTCTAGGTAGGAGTAAAGAATGTAATATGCAGTGAATTTTTTGGGGTATTGGCAATGTTTTTTTGTAGTTCATGCATAGCTCATAAATTATTAATTCTGATGAGTACGGTTTGACGTCAGTCACGTGAATAATTGAAAAATATTTGTCGATAGCGTGTACTTGTAATGCATGCATGCTACTCACTGTCCAAATTAAGTGAGTCGGATTCTTATGATTTCTGTCACATCTCCAACCTATCGCCAGGCAGTTGAATCTGAAAAATTTGAAAAATGCTCCTTCAATTACACAGGAAATAAATAAATAATCAACTCAGTGGACTGTCTGCAGGCCTGCTTTCATGGGATATTTCGCTATGTCACCATTCATTTAAATTATCCTATTCACTAATAGACTTAATACATGTCAAAGCAAATTTATGCACTCAGACAATGTAACATATAGTACATATGAAGAGCTGCAGTAAGTTCTATTTATTTATTTTAGCGACAAATAACAATATAATTATATAGTTTATTTGAATATATCGTCACTTCAGTAGTTTTCGCATGCTATTTGCCTAGATCAGGGTTTCCAAATGGGGCAATATCGCCCCCTGGGGAAAATTTGGAGATAGAAGGGGACGAAAATAATGAATGGGTTGATTGTGGGGCTAAAATGTTAGAACGTTCAGTCAATTTTATTGATAGAATAGTGACTCAATGCTTGACTCATTCAAGCACAAGGAAAGGTGAAAAGGAAGGTTGGGAACAATTGACATAGATCTAGTCTTAGTGTACAATATGCTAATGATTTATACAGGTAGGCCTATCACAGAAACGATGTCACAAATTGGTCAATTCTGTTTGGTGTTGGAACAGCAATAATTTCTAGCGATTGCCTCAATTACTCAAATCCCCCATCTGATCAATAGGGAACAACAACATTATTTGTATTGTATCCTTCATTCAGCAAGTGCATCGAGGCGCAGAGTCCCTCGCTCAGTAGTTGCCGATTAGCCTTCATTGTCGCTACCGTACTCTCAGAACTGATCGCTAGAGCTGGCAGAATCGAGTTCCTGAGTGATTCGATTCTGAATCACGTAATATGCTTTGAGTCGAGTAATCGAGTACCATTCATTATGATGTCATAACGGAATGTAATATGTCAAAGTTCAAATATGTACCCTTTATGGGACCACAAAGAATATAATGCCTATTATCCATTACATTAAAGATACTTTGGTATTTTTCGACCATACCAATTTGATTGCACTTGGTGACAATATTGTTGGATGATCAGGACTTCGGAAACGTGTTATTTCCAGAAACGTTTGTAGCTTTGTACTATATGTTTCGTATGCTACGATAAGGCCAATCATTGTTTCAAGGCTTCAACAGTGAAAATTGGTATCGAAACTATAATTCTTGTTGATAAATTTACTTTCAGTGGCGAGGAGCGTCTAATTTCAGGACTCGAAACAAAAGTGTTTTACTACTCCGTCTACACGACTCGAATCATTATGTCCAGCCCTACTGATAACCCATAATCCAGAGCACAAACTCATAATCAATTATCAAAAGAACGTATAGATCACCTATAATATTTTTATCATTGCCATCATAAGGTCTGTCTCCATATCCCCTCCCCCCTCCCACCATGGCCATACCATTGACATTATTTGGTAAATTCAAGAAAACAAGTTAATTGAATCCAATAAAACGCAAAAGATGTTACAGCAATTCAAAATAAATGCCTATGATTATTATGATTAATCACAGGCACTGACATTGAGTCTAAATAAGTTAATACCAGTGAAAGAATATAAATTAAATTCATGTGCAATGAACATATGATCGAAAGGAATGTTTACAATCTATGCATTGCATATACTCTATCCTCTACGAATAAAACTCCCAATGACACAGTTTACATCTTTTAATTGTACGGCAGTCTTGCGAAGTTTTCAAGGGAACATTTTTCAACAGTAAACTGATGAATTTGATATCGATACAAATTGAAGACAATTGCATGTTCAGGGTTGCGACACATTAAATACATATATGCCTCAGCCTATGATAATAAATATAAGCCTACTGAAAATTTCATACCTATCAGTTATAAGTTGATGGCGAGTATCCGTACATAACTGTGGCGGTGTGGCTCAGACGCGTCGTATACGCTCTCCTCTTCACCGACTGTACGAAGATCGATAAACAACAACACAGACCACGTTCACATTATAGTTTACATCGTAAATCGAGCGGTTNTANACAACATTTGATGANAGNTCTCNCGAACAGGAGGTTGATGTGANAAAATATNATTTCAAATATTAGTTTTAACTGGAGTATGACGCTATTCTATCAAATTTTANGAATATTCCATGATNTTCNTTGTGCAAAGTAACAAACAGATGATTGCGATTTGACATATGCGCGCCATGGAATTTAAAGCANCTTCTGATTGCAACATTNANTACTTGCTTNGATAACTCCATTGTCCTCTTCTGCAAATGCAAAGTGTNTTGTTCGCCTGCAATCTGCAACCNACCGATTNCTCGACACTGGANAACTGACAACTTTCTAAAATGGAATCTGCAAANGACTGGATGGACTGGTTTATTCAGGTCAACAACCCTACCATTGGCGAAATGTGGAATGACANCCCGACCTACCTGGTCGCCAACATCCTCTTCATAACGATGGCATGTCTTTCGTTGNTGTTTGGCCTACGTCGAGGAATTGGCAGCCGATATGTATACTTATGGATCGCTGCCGTGTTGCATGGCGTGGTCACGGAAATGGTCTCGTACAATTTNCCGGATATCAACAATTTCTGGCATTCTCAAACGTTTATGATGTTTGCAGGAAGAAGGTTCCCNCTGTATATTGTCATATTCTACCCGGCTACTGTTGTTCACGCGTANGTTGCCGCGAGTAGATTGCGTTTGCCCTGGTGGGCTGAACCGTTTGCTGTCGGACTTTTTGATGTTCTGATTGACTTTCCATACGATATTTTGGGTATAAAGATGGTGTGGTGGACATGGCACGACACTGATCCAAATATTTATGATCGCACTTACTGGGTGCCTTGGACTAGCTACATTTTTCATATGGCTTTTCATAGCTCGTTGGCGTTTTTAATCANCGGCACTAGACGCGTCATCACTGGAAATTCCGATAAAGACAAATCTTATGGTTTTTTCAAAGAGATGCTATGTGTNTTGATAACTTCCGGGCTTTCAATGGGTTTNGCGGTNCTGACGCAATTCATACCTATTTATCANGGGTTNAAAGATGGGTTNGGCATTCATAGTGAGATTATNGTACTGATCGTTATANGTCTGTACGTTTNTATTGTGTGGTATGCNGACAGAATGCCTAAGGAAGAATCACGTTCTCAAANTGAGTCTAANGGCACAGGCTGGNGTAACGAAACTGGAATNGCAATTTTACTGCATTATATCACNTTCATGGTGTTGGTATATGTTGCTAAACCAAACAATGTTGTTTCAAACGGTTTACACGAGCCGTTAGGTCCTAAGCAACAAACTATGGAACAGTATTCGGCAGCTGGAGTAACATATACAAAGCAACGATACTTTGACCCATCCTCGTACGATGAAGGATACATTGATTTTCATTGTGATCCCGCCGGAACTCCAAATGTGACTTTGAATCCTAAATTGATAGGGAAAAATTGGTATATAATATGTGGAACGCCGTTTGATAATCATTATGAGTATATTGTGATTATATGGTCCTTTTGCGTTCTTGGATTGTATGCGTATTATGTAGCTTTGTCAAGATCTTCAACTCAAGCTGATGTTGATAGACCTGTTGGGTACAAGAAACTACGCGTATTGAAGGATGGGGATGGCAAACCTGCTTTTGGTAAAGGAAAAGGAAAGAAGCTGAAAAATAAGAAAGAATGAACTTTTGCAGATCTAGAGATAACAATTTTACTGATCATAGATTATTGTAGGTTAATGACCCTGTTTTAATCGTCATGGATATGATTATACTGAGTATAAGGCTGTTCAAAAATCTATTCGAATTTTACAAGACTACTTGATAACATTTTTGTTTGGCTAAAAAAATGCCTCACACAAGTTTCATGTTCATGACGTCATATTTGGTGGTATGATTGTTATAATACAACGTTCTGTCCCATTCTCTACTAGATGTTGAAGATCAGCCGAAAATATTCGGGTGAATTTCAATATGAATATAATATTCCATTTTGGATTTGACAAAATAGTATTTACGATTGAAAATAATAGAATTACCCGCTGTAAATACTTTTTTTTCGAATCCAAAATGTATATTTTTTTATAATAAATCTAAAATTCTCTACTGCTGTAGCTACGCTTCTATAGGTGGGAATTCAGCGAGGTAAATTTGATGTGCTGCATCTTTTTAGCCAACCTAAAAATTTTAGCAACTAGCTAGTAAACTTTGAAAAACAATTAATATGTTGAGTCTTTCATTCCAGCGGTCTCTCATTTCTGCTAATTAAAATCATAGGTGACCGTAATCTTTGTCTATGACGTAAGCATGGAGTCTACTGACGAGAAGAAAACTTGCAAAAGAAAAAGCCTCCGAGACAGCGTCCTGCGACAACCAGGAAATGGAGTGCCTTCGTCTGAGAGACAATCACAAAACTTCGCAAACGAAAATTCCGTAACAATACCGAGAACAGACCTTTTTGGCGGAATGCGCGATTTTTTTGGCGATCGAAAAAACAGAGATACATTTCCCAATTTTGGATTTGGCGCATTCCACGATATGGAACGTATGGAGGAGCATTTTAGTCAAATGGCAAGTGTAAATGCACAATATTTTCACTGAAGCTATAGGCTATTCTTACCGTAATGTTGCAGATGGACAGATTTTTTTCGGATTTTCAACCTGAATCTTTCGCGGACAGCCAATATTATCACGAAGATAGAGGTAATTTTTTTGTAGCTCATGCTATCATTGCCTTCAATTACTCGTCTAACGTGAAGTCGAAAGTAAATTACTGGCTCCCTTGCAGCCCTCTCCGCAATGCATTTCTCATTCAGTCTTGATATTGATGTCATTTCCATTCTATCAACATGAGCACAATGGTTACTGCTAGAGGACCAATTGGTGCAACTAAAAATAATTAGTGTTAATCGCTATTTGCTACCATTCCTTTTGCCTACACAGTATACGTCCTTTGACTGTACAAAAGTGTGAATATTCTACTGAAAAGATTCAATATTTGTTACAGACTTGGACGAAGATATCAGGAGAAAAGGTCTTGACCAGGCGCTGGATTCGATACCGCAACGTCGCAGTGCTAACCGGTTTTTCAGTGGATTTTCGTATTCCGAGTCCACAGTAACTAGACCTGACGGGGTGAGTCACGACTGCTTTTCACCAGCGCTAGGATCAAGTCACAAACTTGTACTCAAATGTCAAAGGGTACAGCACCAACACCAACAGTGACTATTTTGACCACCTTGGGCATATAAAAGTTGTTGGTTTGTTGACAACTGGAGTCGAAGTTGTAATCCACAAGGAGTCTGTAACAATTCACCTGTCAATTTGAGTCACGGAAATGTTAAGTGACTCAAGTAGTCTCAAATTTTCTGATTTCAAATAATATAAAGTTATTGTGCAGATGCAGACTATGTTGGCTAGAGTTCTTGGTTCCGTTGATCTCAAACTGACTGTACTGCTTTAGACTGTCGAGAAAACGGTTACGCAGCAAGGCCCGAACGGGAAGGAATGCCAGACCGTCACAATCATTCAGCCCGACGGTACGAGGGAGACGCTTGCCGACGAATGCGATTCCCAACTTTCCATACCTCGACCAGGTACATTATTAGAAAGTGCTTCAATGCGGACAATATCCTGACCTTTCTCTTCGCAGATTACAATTTCCGAGACGACGATGGGACAGACAGCCTTTTTCAATCGATTTTTGATAATTTAAAGAGATTTTTCTGATATTGCGCACAACTGTGACTCCACACAAACGTATACAAAATTTTAAACGAACTGATTTATTAAGTGAACGGGTGGCACAAATTATGGCAACCCGGCAGCAGCAGTTGTGTAGCTTAAAAGCAGTCAAACCCATTACCAAGCCGTTCATCTAGCAACAACTGGTTGCGTAGGATCCTCAGATATCATTTAGTACACGCAGTTGAACGTCAGTCTCAACAGACATAAAGAGTAAGAAAGTATATGTGACAAAAATACCAATGAAATAACGTACAGCGTAGAATAAGATCCGACACCCAAAGAGACAGGGTAAAGAAAGACCAGACACCAGAAGATACCGGTGTTGGCGAAGATAAATACACGAATCAAGCTTTGACCTCGCTGTTGTTTTCGAAAAGCACTATCACACGAGAAAGGAAATAAGCGATGAAGCTAAGCCGCTTTCGTGGAATCAAATTTTACACGTTGGTCGGTCGACAATGCTCGGTGAAACTGATGTGGCCTATGTCCCGGATCGGAGAGTTCCACACGGCGGAACTGGTGCGCTTGAAATATCGAGCTTTCGTGCCCCTGAACACGTCCGCCAGGTCCAGGGGCTCGCCAAGCAGGCCGACGAATATCTCGCTCAGTTTCGGCACGTGGTAGTACTGCTTGATTAGCGCGTTACGCAGCTGACCGCCTGGAAAAGACGACGGTGGCGTTACTTGAACCTTACCCCGAGGGTGGGCCATGATTACCAGCTACACGAGAGGGTTCTAAACAGGTGGGTCATACGGAGTTATTTAAAACATCATGAAGCTCTACACAGTTAATTTTTTAAGGCAAAACTACATCTAGAATAGTTATTACTAGTGTTGTTAGTCACTATACGTTAGTCGCAAAGATGCATCTCTCAATTTCTGGAGTAGCCACATCTGATCAACTGCTAAAACTTTGCGACACATCGGCAAAATCAAAGTTTATAATGACTAGAGTCACGATTTTTTGGTGACTCGAGTCATTTTTTTACAATGCGTAAAATGATTAGACTCGAGTCAATTTGTGTATTGACTCGACTAGTACTCGAGTCATTGTTCATGACTCGAGACAAGGACGACCAAGACAAAGATTTCATTGTAACTTCGAATAGTAAAATCACCACATTATTTGTATTTCATCTATCAGTCCTGATACTAGGAAAATAATATGATATTATGAATGCGAGCCATTCTATATCACTTGAGCAAAGTTTTAAAAAAATGGGTCAAACTGGATTGAACTCAAAACTGAACAGTAAACACAATGACTTGGACTCGAGTCACAACACTGTGACTCGACCCCTGGACTCGATTCGGTTGTGAATTGAAAACGACTTGAGCCAAAACTATAAAGTGAGATTGAGTTATGACTTGGGAACTTGCGACTTGGTGACAACCCTGGCAAAATCCATTTTTTGAACTCAAGTAGCCTACTTTCCATACATTACACTCTCTACTTAAATTAGTTTTGAGATCGCATGGGAATTGCTGCTTCTACTGGAGATTCAGAGCATTACTTCTACTGCAGTACTGAAGCGGCAATTCCCATACCGTCACTTCTTTCCTCTGGATAACTCAGCCAATGCTGGTCGATTATATTAGCCAAAGATCAGCAGCCAATACCTAACTTGACCAATATCATAAAAACACTACCTTTCGCCCATTTTGGGACGGTCTTCCGCGGCTGCTCGTCATCGTCAGTGCTGTCGCCGCTGGAGATGTCGGCGATGTTGTAGTTTTCCTCGGTGGAAGGCGCGAATTGCTTAGGAACATGAGGCGTCATATCGTACGACTGGAAATATGGGGGATTAAAAAAATGAAATAATACGCAGAGATGGTCAAACTAGTCAATGCTACTAATCAAGTTAGTATCGAAACTATAATTCTCGTTGACAAATAAACTCTTAGTGCTCATAAAAATTCATCTCACACTACAAAATAATTACATATTTCTTGACCACAAATAATAATCAGATTCCATCATTACCGGACGGAAATATTGCTCCCTGAATATCAGTACAGCTCGATAACGCCTACCGACCCGAGAAAGTGTACTCACAGAGACGTTGTATGTCCCGTTAAGGTTCGGCGAAGTCTGGCCCATCTCTATCAGAAGCTGCTTCTGTTTCTGCTGCTCCTCTTTGAGCAGCTTCAGTTTCTCGTTGGCCGCCTGCGTCGATCGTAAATTCAAAGGAAAAAAACATGTAGTATTCGTGAGGATTGAAAATAGTAGTGCACGCGAGTACTGCCGCGATTGGTGTAAAGACAATGAAGCACTTTTTTTCGCACCAAACTAGTCGAGCATTTTGATTTGTAACATACCGGCGTCGCGTATGTAGTTTTTCACATATTTATCAGAAATGCGACTAAATCCGACAATATTTTGGATTTTAACATAATTTCAATACGAGCGTATTGCTAAAATGTAAATTAAAATCAAGGGCAGTCAGCAACAAAGTACTTTTACTTTTTCAGACTACTCAGGCAGGTGATGCTTTCAGACAACTTCCCCTTCTACTTGACAGTTATGAGGCGAATTAACTCATTTTTTCACAATT
>ATSW01004174.1:0-17219 GCA_000444245.1 Botryllus schlosseri
TATCCACTACGGCAGCTTCACCGTTGACCGTATGACCTGGGTAACTGCTGATATCATATCGAATATCATTTTATATATTTTACACACTTGCAGGGGACCCTAGAAGACTCGGTACACGTTTATTGTGATTGATCAGGTCAAGAATGAACACGAGAAATCGCATGGAGGTAAAGTCTGTACTGTGCCCCATTGGGCGTTACATGCAGTTAAAGTAGCCTATACGAAAAATAACCTGCGCACAACACGCACGTCGCACAACAACCGATAATGCGCACCATACGTACATTTTATTTGAGTCGTTTGTGTAGGCCGTGCCCATTTGGCGAACAAAGAGACAACGTGTCATGCCGTATAGGCCTCTCAAGGCAAAATAAAACATACCATCCATAAGGGGATATCGCCGGTATGTAAAAGTTTGGTACAGACGCTTGTTCAATATTAAGACAAAATATCATGCTGTATGCAATGGAGATGTCCTCGGCTATAAAAAACACCCTCGGACGTCGTTCACGAGGCATAAGTGGTTTAAAGATTTGAAATATCCTTATCATTCACATCAAAATGGTTCAATGTGATGAAATCTTGTTCCATGATTACTCGATTTCTTGATACTCAAATTTTGCGTACATAGTGGGAGCCAGTAATAAGCGTCAATCCGCGGGTGAAGGGATGCAGATTTACAGGTTTGTCCAACGTCGGGCCGACACTTACCAGTCCGTAAACTACAATGAAGCAATACGCAACCGGTTTCGTAGTGAGAGGAAACCTTAATAGATCACAGATTCCTTTACACGGACAAAGTTTTTAATATAGGCTTATCTCCAGTCTTGCCCCGAAGGCAACGGCAGCTACATGCCTAAATGGCGTGCTCGCTGGAGACAAGATCTCGTAACAGAGAGAATACAAGATTTTTTGGTTTTCCTTTGAAAAAGTTGTGGGCCTTCTTACGTTACGTATAAATACGGCGATCGCAGATCTGTCTTCTCACAGATTCCTCTTCCACAAGAAGCACAGGTCAGGCCGAGTATTGAAAAATACAGTTCGGAGCTTATCTTTGGATCCTTAGGAAAAAGTCATATTTACAGGTAAATTGAATTCTATGATGAATTGCGAAGTACAGATCGGAATTATATGTCATGAGAATTACTGGTTCTGCATCTAATACGCTATATAGCCTGTAGCCTACTTTCAGGAGTAAATGGCAAATGGAGTATTAATTGATATCGGCTATTCAGTTTTACTGCTATCGATTTAGAATACTGCTCAAATCATTTATCAGGTTCATTGCTTTCAGATATAAAGATGAAGTACATTGTTCTCTTAGCCCTGTTTGCTTTTGCATACGCCCAGGAAGATGTAGATCTGGATTCTCCAGGTAAGCATCGGATATGTTCCTATTTCGTGAATTTTTCTTCCTATATTTACGGATATAGGCTAGTCAGCGAAATAATCCACATCGAATTTAGGCTATTTTAACCTCCCTCCGCATATTGTTATACATCATACGAAGATTGAGTACCTTGTTTTCAGTTGTTGGAGAGGAAAAATGGCCCGAAAACGACGACACTAATGGTGGATTCTTGGCTGGATTCGTGTATAGCAATGTCGAAGAAGGAAGCTGCTATTTTAATCTCCCAGAACCCGCTGTTCTTTTCCATGTGAGTAGAGTGGTTTCAGTTGAATTTGTGAGAAAAGAGAGGAAGTAAAATTAGAAAAAGGTATCTAGTATCATGAGTCATGATTCATTCCCATCATGGAGAAATATGATGTAAAAGGCTTTGAATTTCGCAAAGTATTTGACACTAGAGGAATAGTGGTCTACCTTCTTTGCGATCAGTGCTAAACTAATCCGATGAAAAACCGGTTCTGTTACTTTCATCAGAGATCAGTGCAAGCCCATAAGAGTAATTGAATTGAATCATCCAACCTTAAGTTCAAAGTCTATTAATGCCATCACAAATTCTAAAAGCGGCAACGATCGGAGTTAATCAAAGCTGTAAAATACGGGAATTAGATACAACAAACGGTGTTCATCCGTTACCTGCACACTTCATATAATATTTTACTTATCTTAGGTATTGAACGGACACATTGTTACCGGTGACGGCACCAACCCAGTGGAAGGGCGATACACAGTCGCCGCCCCAGCGGGATGGGAAATGGAGAACGGAACTTTGAGAGTTCTTGTGTACTGCGGCCGAGGAGCTCTCTTCAACGCTACCGATGTTGAGTTCAGCTGTGATCCCCTTGACGTTGCTGAGTGTAAGTAGTACCACGGCAAATTGCGGATTATAGCATCTGAGATCGAAATTATGCAACTGTGAATGGTTCGCGAATAGGAACACGTTTAGCGTAGGTGTCCACTGTCCATGCCCAATGATTTTCGATGTTGCTCAGATTCACAAGTTTTAGCTGCTTCCCCAAACCCCTGGACTGAATACAGCCGAATTCTGTTTTTCCATGTACCAATTTGGATAACATATCTCAACAAATATCAACTTAGTCGCTTCGGGATATAACTGAAAGATTGCGGTTAGGCCTATTCTATATCCCATAATCATGAGCACGGCGATATTTCGAAACGAATACATAGCACCAATATTAATATTATCACCTGTCTACAGTGTCTGTCTACTCTTTCCCACAAAACGATGAAGTCAAAGAAGCCAGCAGCAACGTTTTCTACCGACCTGGATACCACCAAGGTGACGCTTTGACCATCACCCTCCCATCACCCGTAGCTCGATTTAACGTAAGTTCGTTGGGTCCCATCCCTCTGTCTGCCGCTTACTGCAGCTTCTGAATTATTCCTCTAGATCACCGGTGCTGACAGCAGATGGGAAATCACCAGCTCCGATGACGGTCTTACCCATGTTGTAACTGGATTCGTCAACGAACAGGGTGTCGATGACCAGAAGGAAGTAAGTGATCTACTATAACTCAAGGGTGTCAAAACTACTACCCGTCGGACAATCGCGGCCTGCGAGTCAATTTTGCTCAGCCCACAGAAAGTTCTGAAAACGGTCTGCGCATGACTGCTCTTCAGCTGAAATATGTTCGACTTTGCAATTCCAACATTAGATTATGGCGGTCAATGGAAAAGTGGTTAGAGGAAATACCCACTGAAATTGCATCCTCAAAGTCAGCCTTCGAAATTAATTTAAGGATTTCTCTGTTTCTATGACCAACAGTAGAACAGTAGGCCTACATGTGTAAGAGCGGCGAGATATGAAAGTCCCGATCCTATGCAATTTCAGGGTTGGCTTAGTAAAGTGTAATACCAATTGGTAGTAGAAATGAGAGACCTTAGTAAAATGGCGCATATGTTAGTAACTGGCATAACCAGGGAGTGCGGGGGAAAGGCCATTTTATGCCATCCCACAATTTTGCACTTGGGTCCCAATGAATCCGTGATGTCATGTTATAAATTTTATTAATTTTTGTTCATCCACACCTCAAATACTTATCATGGCAATCACGTGTGATTATGTCAACCCTGGCCTCGGCGTATTTTTCTGTAGTTGGCCCGTATAAAAAATGTTTACGCACCCATGCGGTTAATAGAGATTTCCACATCTCTCATATTTGTCTACTGTTACGTTTTACAGGTCCATTTCAGCCTTGATTATTTGGTCACTGACGAAGACAATCCCAGAGAGAACTGGTTCTCCGCCGGACAAATCACAGTCGCTGTCACTACTGTGGAAGAAGAAGATGAAGACGTAGTGGTATAGAGTGACGTAACAAACAGACCACGATCAGCGCGAAATTGAAATTCTTGATATTATTGCTCTCCATCTTGAAAACAAAACGTAATCATGAGTACTTGATTTACGATTTGTGGAAAGGATATTTCAACTCTTGCCTAATAATTTCCAATGTTACTGTTTGCTTTGCATTTCAATACCATCTACAACCGAACAATATCACGTCTGATCTATACCGTGGTTGTCTATTGTTTTGCTATGTGGAGACTCAAATCAGAATTGAATTGGACTAACGTAGATGTGGTGATCTCAGCTTGACGACCAAAGTTGGGTGGAGAAAACAATTTCCGTTCCCAAATCTTTTCATGCGCAACCGTACCCCCAGTCTTCTCTGATCCCTGAAAGTGACGTAATTGGTTAGGCACACAGTAGTTATATCGTGCTTTAGGAAGGAAAGTAACTTTATGTTATTACGTTTGTGTGGTTTGTGTCTGTTGATTCATTCTATTACAATAAAATAAAAGATTTATACCGAGATATGGTCATAGTAATCAAGTCAGCGTTGGTACCCTAATAGAAGTAGCAATAATTCAGCAAATTTCTACTCAATAACTAATATAGAAGTAGCGATTCCCAGGACAAAGTCAGACTACTTTAAGTGGAAATAGCAAATGACAGGTCTACTTTAGTACGTACCGTATCAACAGATAGATTTGATAGCGGGGTCGTGACCAATGCAAATGATTAATGAGACATGACACTACAAATAGGGGCTATATCTTCGTAAGTATATTGAGCTATGTGGTACAGGGGCCATTTCACTGAGTTGTTAGAAAAATTCCCCTCATACAATTCATGCAAATTTATCCCTTCTACTTTTCAAAATCAAAAGGGTAAAACATGAGTAATTTGTTCCAAAATGTTAAGTAGAGGTGGAAGCTGAACGTAGCATGCAGGTCTTCATGTGTAGGCCTGCTGGTGCCGAAATGCCGGTGTGCAATATGCACATCCCCAGATGTAGGCATCCCATCGGCCTTCGACGGCCTCAAGTAACACTAAGAATATACCGCTCTCCCTCGATTCTGTAAATTCTGCATATTTCTACTTTTTACATTTTTATTTTTCCAGGAGGGGTACCGGTATTAAAACTAAGAAATCTAATGACATATACTAAAAAACGTGGGTAGCGCGAAGAAAAACCCGAATCTGAATGACTCCCCAACACTTTATTTTATGTTAATTTATGAAAATTTACAAAAACATTTTTTCCAAAAAATAGGCATGTGTTTAACAAGATGATTAAAATATGTTTTAAAGAGTTGTGTTAAAACAAATTTGATTTTAGAAGTCACCTACTTACAACGCTTTTGTATAGTTGTTTGAGAACTGACCAATAAACAGAACTGTCTCAAATCTCAGCGTAGCTTACAAATTTAAAATTAGCAAAGGCACTCATTCATATACATATTGAATCGGTTTTCTGGATCTCTTTTTTATTTAATCGCTGATATACGCTCCCGAATTCGAGTCCTTTCCCTGTCTTTTCTTTATAGCAACACGCTGACAATAAAGTATCTGCGCGAGTTTTTGCAATTGCTATTTTAATGCGCAAGATAGTATATAAAATTCAAATCGAGTATTTTATAGTCTCAGGTATCGCTGGAGTAGCGACTTGCAACGATGCCGTCATGAATTACCCAATTGAACTTAAAATAGCGATCGCAGCAGATGTACACTAGGGTTATGACTAAAAAAAAATTTTTGCCTGTAGCAGGAATTGATGAACATTTTGGTATAAATTAATAAAATTATAATCATTTTGTTCAAATCGAAAAAAATGTCCCGCACAAACTAAGATCAATTTTCGACACTGGTCTAAATATGGAAAAAATTTAAAATTCAAAGATATTCTTTTCTACAAATTTGATCTTCAAATATATACCCTTTTACACTTATTGTAGAGTTCATTCATCAATTTGACTTCCCTTTCTGTTATTATGTTAAAGCCAGGGACATCTACGACGGACATATCCGACTTCCAATGGGGTTTTGGGGCACTTTATCGCTGCAGGACATTCGACCGCAAAGATAGCAGCAAATAATCTTTGATATATTCTAGAGCCCGACCGATATTGGATTTTTGGGTCGATACCGATAAAACCAATATCTCACACCTTAGCCGATAACCCCAATACATTCAGCCGATATTCAAAAGAAGTTGGATGTATACATAAGCAAATCTTCAGAGGGCATTTATTTGAATTGAACATCTTTACAGCTATTGTTACACTTGAACATGAAATGCACTAGAAAGGCTGCATCTGGACACCTGTAAAGTGTAAGCTATATGAAATATATCAATATTCTCAGTCTAGCGATCAAAGATTATAGTTTTCTGGCTTCCTTCCGCCATGTTGTGACGTCACACGCAAATTGCCGTTAATTTTTCAACTCCAATGGCCGATACCGATAATTCTTTCAAAGTGTGATACTGTCTCGATATTATCGACGAACCGATAATCGGTCGGGCTCTAGTATATTCCATCTTTAGACATCTGGTTAGAATACCAGTCTTCCTGACACGCATTCGCGATAAATAAGCATCTCCAGATTTATTCTCTATCTGGGGAAGTGGAAGTACGCAACGCAACCCTTGAGCACCCTCTCGCATTGCGTAGAGATGGAAGTTTATGCCATTTGATCAGTGGTAATCGATACTATTTTATTTGAAAGAACGGCATGTTCTGCACATGCCATAGATAAACTTAAAATCAGCTATACATCCTCGGTTTTCTAATATTTTCATCTGCAATTCGTGCTTGGTGGATTGCACCTAGTTTTCGTAGTGTTTTACCACATCATCTCCAAATTTGTAGCTGAGAGTTGGATTTCTTCAAGACGTTGGATCGAAGAACTCTAATATATGCTTTAAGAATCGATAATATGATGTTGGCAAGGGATATGAAAACCCATGCTCATCATTGCATTTCGCAGTTTCGAAACAACGCCATTCTGCCGTCCAGAATCAACAGATGCTACGGTGTCACATATGATGTATGAGTTTTTCAAATTTTCCTGTACATCATATTCTTCTAAGCGGTTTTCTAGACCGCTGAAAATACCTAGAGCTGCTCTACTTTCGCCTTTTCGAACACCCAGTTTGATTTTTGCCAGACAAATTGAAATTATACGATATATACAGTCTACATCTAAAATCGGAATTAATAATTATTTATTAATTATTTAATATTGACTGTAAACAAGAACACGATAGGAATAATTCAATATGGGCGTTCAAAATGTACCAAAATACTATTTTAAATCTTCGCAATTGGAATTGGGTCAGTTAAATTCAAATCAGTAGATAAATAAATGATATAGTCTGTATCTACAAAAGAAAGCCCATCCTCCATACAGTGAAAACTGGAAATTTTTTGTGCGGGAGGTTTTTGTTCAAACAGTCTTAACTTTTGTGAGTTTTGAAATCGGGACACGAAAGCTCATCATTTGTGACTACAGGCCACACAAAATTTTGAATTTTTTTTTCTAGTCATAACCCTAATGTACACTTGCAAACTGCCACAATCTCAAATTAATGGCAAAGGCCTATGCACAGAAAAACATGAGTAATTATGTACAAGATTACGTTTAATAACCGACAATTCGTGTGTAACATAAGCCTGTATGCACAGATCGTGTGTTTGTGTATCAGGCGTTGCTAGGCTACACGAGTCGGTGCATATGCCGCCTAAGCAGAAAGGACAAATACACGAAGAAAGTGTCAATTTAAAATGGGAAATAGGTCTCCAACTTAGCTCAGTCTGGCATGTCTGAGCTTTTATAAAGTGGGATAACGCAAGGCGAAAAACATTAAAACGCAAATAACGTTGCACACCCCTGTTATAGAATATGGATTACATGTTGTAGACGCGTCTCGTATCAAACGCGACAATAATGATGAAACAGAATACATTTTCCAGATCCCTGGTGATGACTAGGGCGATTTTTTTGACCTAAAAACGGAAGATTTTGACCTAAAAATATCAATTTTGACATTTTTTGACCCGGAAAAACTTAATTTTGACCACATTTTGACCCTACGTACGCAAATTAGGTGTTTTCGCACATAATGTTAAAATTGTACTACTTATCTTCATTTCTGGTTGGAACTGTCTGTCTTTACGAAGTAGTTTGCCCTGAAAAAACTTTTTTGACTAAAAAACTGTCAAATTATTACATGAAAAAACTTTATTTTAACAAAAATCTTGTCCTATCAAGAATTTCAGTAGTTGCATCACGTATTATGGTAGAAATAATTAAAATTTGTTGTGGTACGGTGAAAGACATTTTGCTACATTCCTGGGTAGAAACTGTCTGTCTTTATTAAGTGGTTTGCCAAGAATGGAGAAAGAACGTTCAACAGCAGCAGCTGTTGGCTGACAACACTGAAGTTGTGCGTACACTGCTGGCGACACACCGTGTTGCTTAATTCAAACCATGGTGTCTACGTCACAACTTTTCATCATGCGCTTCTTGATATAAGAACCATGCAATGCCCACGCAGTCTTGCTTCAGTTACGTTAGGATATTGCGGTACGTTGAGCATAACACCATGTCAACCTATTTATTACCTTTCAAGGTTTATTGTTTATGCTTCACAATGAGCAGACCATGGACCGTCTACAACGGTAGGCCTATAAAGTAGGCTACAAGCTGTAAAGTGTCAAATGATAAATTCACCGACAATGCAAAATCTACGATACAAACGAAATGCAGGTTGCAACAAATTTTTGACTTTGTAGAAAATTTTGACATTTTTTGACCTAACGCCACAAAATTGACAAAATTTTGACATGTCAAAAAAATCGCCCTAGTGATGACTAATGACTACATAAAAAGGTTCCAGTACTTGCTATACTTTAACGTTCAATAGGCATAGCATGTGATCTGCAAGTGGACAACAGTGCTGATCTGAGCTATGCTACTTAATTGAGATACGTCCACATTACCAAAGTCAGAAACGAAGTCACATTGAAGCATTGGCTTGTCATGCAAGGATACGGAGCCGTTGTTTACAGGCACTCATCAACAGGAATGACCTCCCCTCGATTGCAAAAATGCCTGATAGCGTCGACTACATCTTTATCGGCTGGGAAATCGTCCGTTTGCAACTTTGAGTAGATTAATTCCCCATTAATGCACAATTCGTATAAACCAAGCCGACCGACATTCCCAGGGACCCGAATGTTCGGAAGATCTTTCTTTATCGCGGCCTTAAGCGCAGCGGAGAATACTTCATAACCTCAGCTGCCACAGTATTCGACGTAGACGGACACCTGCGCACTCATTTTCATTGAAGGCTTTTGCCGCCACACAAAGTAGCCGTAATATGCCTGTATGCTATCCTTACAATGAAAATATGTTATAATTTAAAAGTCCTGTGAGATTTCACGTTGACCGAATGGCCAATTCTAATTTCCTGTTAAGTATGCGTAGCCGAAGTATATAGGAACCACTGGGACATCAACCCTTTCTTTTGGATTCAACTCTACAGTAGCGTAGCGTTGCCATTAGTCCGGAATTTCCCGGACATGTCCGGAATTTTACTGTTCAACCTGCTTCCGCGAGGAAATTAAAAAATATTCCTAAATGTCCGCGATTTAGTGTCACATATATGTTGGGTGTGATATGGGGTCAGCCGCGCTCGCAAAAGATGCAATCAAAAATAAATATAAATAACCATCATTTACTGAAATCGGTCTCATTGTAATCGTAATTGTAAGATAACGAGTATATTGCTAAAGTCGGCCGAGGCCGTTTGGATGCTTTAGTCAAGGACAGTGGTTCTAAACCATGAGGGTCGTTTGCCGTTGTTCTGGGGATCGGGGGAGGTGTTGAACATAAACATTAAACAGCTTCCGAAACAGGCCATGAGTAGTCTGGGCAAAGGTCCTGACCTTTTTTATTAATCAGCTTAACAAATTGGGAGCTTGGCCATGGAGCATTGGAAATGGAGTCACGACCATAGCAGGATGGAAACCACCGAATGTGCATCCTGCTGGTGCGGACCGTGATTTCTGCTCATAAATAGTCTTATGCGAATGATATATGAACAAGACTTAACGATGTGCAATTCTGCTCCCTGTAGTTTCGAAGTCATCATCTCCCACCAGCTCTACCGGTTACTCCGATATGGCGGAGAAAGGATCAAAATTATACATATGAAAGAAACAATATTATTGACAGAATTCATTAACAAAATTCAACAACCAGATGCATCTGGAAACCATATGCATATAGCAAGCCCCGCAGTAGTTCACCGTACGGTGGGCCAAAAGGAGGGGGCTGAAAAATGTTGTTTTGGTACTGGTTACAACACAGAACTACATAAATGCACCGACCCAACATTATATAGCAGGGCTGTCAAATACAGCTTTGATAATGTTACGTCATATGGACAGACAATGTATTCATACCTCATTTAAAAAACCCTCTAGTAAGCGCTAAAGAGTGTCCGGAATTGGAGCCGCAAAATATGGTAATCCTATAGTAGCCTCACATTTCCAGCGTTACTCAAGTAAAGGAACACCAGATATAAAGTATGTTATAAATCTGTTAACTTCCACTTGCTATGTCCTTTTGTCAGGGTTTTATTTTATTGAACTATTTCTGGCGCTCATCGCCTGGTCAGGTCATTTGCATCATGAATGTCGTAATGTCTCTTTTACTTTTTGGTACGCTTTGCTTGTGATATGCCCGTCTTGGTCATCATATGTAGTTGGTCATTATGTGGTGGTGCGTTGTGTGGAGGGGTGTATGTACACAGGAGAGGTTGTAGTTCGAAATCGAAACCACGTCCTTCTTGAATGCCAATTCTATTCACAACGCTTCTAAGCTCATTTGTAATAAGCAATTGGTATCACGCTGTTGCCAAACAATACTAAGACACTTCTCAAGTGGAAGCCTCGCATTTCTGAACTGGTATCTAAAAGGGAAGAGCAAAAGTCACACTTAGTTGCAATCTTCCTTTAACGCTCTGTTGATGCACAGTTGATTTTGGGCATCAGTAATATGAATGTTCCGCGGAAGGTTAAGAGTCAATTTTCTACAGCGATATCCTAAGATACGCGCATAAAACATGTTTTCGAATCAATTTGACGACGTTTGCATCTCTATCCGCGGTAATTACAGACGCGAAAGAAGGATCGTGCAGCACATACTTCAAGCTGAATCAAATATTACATAATATGACAACATTGGCGGCGAAATGACCTGACGATTGTTTTGGGCACCACAATCATAATTACGTGAGTTTCAGTATATAGATTGTACTGTTCAATATCTATAGTTGCGGTCTATGTATAGATTACTAACCTACTTATTGGGATTTCGGGATCAAATTGGAAATCCCGGGACCGGGATTTCCCGGAATTTTCACTTCTCAATCCCGGGATTTCCCGGGATTAGCAAAATAGTAAAATACGCATACAAGATACACAAACAACATTTATTCCTGGTAATGTTGACGCAAAAACATGCTACCGTTATTACGAATGAAACCCAGCGATCGAAAGCCACCCAGATAATGACAGTTTAAATTCCTGTACCGCGTGTTTCCTGTAGAAGTTGATTCGTCCAACCTCCAACGTGATCGAAAAACATCCATTATTCCGTTTCATTGCAATAAGCTCTTCTTCAACACATTTGCGGATTTTTTGCTGTGCTCGAGGGCCAAGTCCCGAACCACTTTGTGACATATTAGCAAGTCATAGCCGTAAGCCTTGAAGGGCTGACGAATTCACTCACTTTAGGCAATTCGATTAAATGTTAGCACGCCCACAGCAGTTAACTGGCTAAGAATTTCGTCGAGGCGATTTATATAGGGATTCGATTTTCCTCATCTTCATTTTTGGCGGAATTTTTTTCAAAGTGTTCGATTGAGTCATGCATGATTTAATTATACGACCGTATGTGTAAGGACCTTAAATTCGTTACCAGTCTATTTTTGCTAGACCAGGGGTGGGCAACTTATTCGGTCGGCGGGCCTGATATGGGAAAATCAAGTAGCCTGCGTGGCAGACCGGATTGCAGAATGGATACAATAATCGCGTATTTATCCACCTATATACAAGGAATAAATCGTATTTTATGTAAATTTTAGCTTTAAAGCATAAGAGACCAAAAACAGTATTTAATTTATTAACCTCGTGCACTTCAATAGTTGTTGAAGCTAATAAAATATCTGCGGTCGATCAAATTTGTCAACAAGTTCTTTTCAACTCTAGTTGCATGTCGTATGTAGAAACCCGTAGTAAAGAATGCATCTGAACATCAGTTAAGATTGGTAACGCAGCCTAGTGTAATGTTCATGGTCGAAAATGTGTGCTCGCAAATGTACCATTGTACATGTATTGACCCGAACTCAACAAGTAGTTTCATGACCATCTTTATCAGGTTGGCAAACTTGGATTCATTCTGTGACGCATAAAATTTGTCAATACTTTCAGATTAGAATTTTACTTTCAGAGTAGAAACTCTCTGCGGTCCGCTCAAAATCCCCTCGCGGCCGGATCCGGCCCGCCAGCCGTATGTTGCCCGCCCTTGTGTTATACTCTGAAGCTTTCAAAATGTCTTGACACAAGTTGCATTTGGTATTTTCTGTAGATTCACAAAACAAAAAGTTTTGCCACACATCTGATTTTCCCTTCGCACTGACATCTTCGAAATTCGCAATTATCCCGACCTGTATTTCACCTCCACAGCACCGTATTTCTAAGGCTCAGATACTCACAGTCACACTGCTACGATCCGTAGACTAGACGGAAGTGATTGTATAGCTCATTGTTATGCCATATTTAGTTTCATTATCACATAATTGTGAATTATTTTAGACAATCAGCCGAGTTTTGACACTGCGTTATTACCAAAATAAGTGATATGTCACTACGTAAGCCTGGGTAAATGCTGTTTACAAATCCCGGGATTTCATTGGGATAAATCCCGGGATCGGGATTGCTTCAAATCCCGGGATCCCAACGCTACTACTGAACTGATAGATACGCAACTCCCATCGTTACGCACGAGCAAGCAGTGTTGTTTACTGCTCAGCAATCTATTATACGCAGCGTAATTGGTAGTGCTATAGCTGGCGCTAAAAGTTGATATAACTGGTCTTAATCGAAAGCTACTGCCGCGCTGATTCCGAAAATATAAGTTGAAATCTGGTCCGGGCAATGGAACCACCCCAAAATAGCCCTCGAAGTCTGAAAATCGGTATTGTTCCGACAATGGGAGCGCCGCAACACAATGATCAGAACAATGGCTAATTTCGCCGAGCGATTGTTCGCTGAGCAAATTTGATTTTAAAACCCCCGGGCCCTGGTCTATGAGAAGGTACTTCGTAGTTGGCAAGTGAGAGCTGTGATTTATCATTTAACGTCACGTGACCAATGACCATACTGCGTGTCGCTTTGCGGGAATGCTATTTCCACGAGTGTGGGCGGCTTGATACCCTAGATCAGTGGCCTACATCGGTTCTCCGAGCTGCATGTCGCTCAAAATAAGGTTTCCTGAAGCTCTCACAAATGATCAGAAATCGTTGGTGCCCTATACCGTCAGAGCAATGTTCAAGCGACCCTTTCACATATTTCAGTTGTGTTGAACTTTAAAATACCTGTACAGTTCTGTTGCAATGTTGCTTCTATTTTAATGTTGTCAATCGACCTGTGATTGGCGGATGCTGTGGAGAGATAATCAACATTAGGTTAGCGCTGCCATATGTCTGAGTTTTCCCGGACATGTCCGAATTGCGGTGTTAAAACTGCGTCCGAAGAAATCCTAAAATATGCCCAAATCTCTGGAACTTTCTTAAATTTGATTTAGGTCCAAGTTTTTCTAGGTCACCAGTTTCCATTTTTTCCAAAATTTGTTCTATAGTTACGTGCCTCCAACAACTCTACCGCTAAATCAGATCACATTTACTGAGGAAGGATAAGTGTTTGATAGGGGCTGGGCGAAATCTAGTACCTGCGTGATTCGATCCTGAATCGAGTATTGAGCTTCGGGCTAAGTCGAGTATCACTCCTGGAGACTTCAAAACAGTATAAATTTTCTGAAAAGTTTCTATGTGTACAGTACAGTGGCGGCTCGTCCTATAGGGCAACTGGGGCATTGCCCCACCTAAAATTCGGTTCAATAACAATCATTTACCATTTATAGACGCACAGCAACCAATATATACCGATATCACAGCGAAACCCGCATTCTTCTTGTGCTTTCGCTTGTAAATGCCCATACCTAGCGCAGTCTCTGCGAAAATCGAATTCTCTTCTGTGTTTTCGCTTTGTGAATGCCTAGCCGGGGCTTGCCCCGGTAGCGCTCATAACAAGCTTTCACTGTCTATTCTCTGAAATCCGCGCACAATAAAGAAACGGTGATTTACTCTCTCCTATTCATAAAATTACCGAGCAAGTAGGGCAACTTGCCTGGTTGCCCCTAAGGTGTGATGTAACAATCGTATCTATATCTCAACTCGGTTACCGGCACACGCGTTGAGTCGACCTTAGCTGGTATTGGACGATTTTTGCGATTTTTCGCACATTGAAAATTGTTGAAACTTGGTATGTTATGTCGTGAAGGTGGTATTTAACACCGCTCCAAATTTCAGGATTGCTAATTAAAGTGTAGGGTAGTAATTTCGTTTCCAACGTTGACAGTGTGCTAATCCGTCATGTATCGCAAACAGATTTTACTTAAAAGCGGGTATTGGTCTCCATTGATTTTGACGATGTTTCATACCCAGATCGGTCATGACATTTGGCATAGTTAGTCATAGTGTTAGTATCGAACGCCGTACCAAGTTTTAAGTTTATCACGGAACTATGTGGGTGGTAATTTCGTCTCCTAAGTCGAGTGAGAGCTGACTCGCCATTTATCACTAACAGATTTTACGCAAAACCGGTATTGGTCTCTATCGATTTTAACGATGCTCCATACCTAGATCGGTCTTGAGCTTTTGAACGGTATGTCTTGATTTCAGTATCGAACGTTGTGCCAAGTCCCGAGGTTGACACTCAATGATTTGGGCACTAATTTCGTCATGGAGGTCAAGTAAAGTAGAGATGGGTGCTGATCTGACACATGGCCTAATACTAATTACCGCATTGCGGATTTCACGCAAAAGCCTGTGTCGGTCTGTGCTAATTTTAACTGTGTTTCATGCTGAGATAGGTGAAGAGATGATGATCTCATAAAAGAGGTTACTAAGATTCGCGGTTTGCATTCAAATCTTTACTTTATTTTATATTCTCCAGTGTCAATTTTACCGTGAAATTGTGGCCTTCAAGCCATTTGCTGACATCCTTATGTCAAGCGCGTTAGCTATAGTTCGTTTTCGATGACGGCCAACAGCTGATCGCTTGATCAGTCTATNNCTCANTNTATTTTACGCTAAATTCGGTGTTTTTACNCAAGACTCGGCCATTATCAGCCTGGAAATTATCCATTGATCTAACCGTACACGGAAGGAAAGCGCACTCTTACCCTTTTCCCAACGTACTTCGATAAAAAAATGAAAGGCTGACGTATAAGCGAGGATAAGGACGCCTTGTTATACAAATACACTTTTACACTGCTGGTNCNAGGGGACAGTGTCTCTAGTGCGACCGAAATTGGGTAACGTGATCTGAACCATGCGGGCTACTGCAAACGGTGTCTCGATATTACCCGATGGTCGACATTGCTCAACTCGAGTTGACTTGTTTATATTCCAATACATCTTTTTCCGTAGTAGTAACCACTAGTGAACTTGTAAAATTCCTATAGTTGAAAAATCGNTTTTTATCAACTTTGCTGCAGTGATTAGGCTCGATGCGTTAGATGTGCTCACGATTCTTACGCTCTCATTCTGGGTATTCCAGATTTCAATGAACTCGTCGNTGAACATTTTTCAACTATGAAATCACGCCGCGCGCAATAGGCCTACTGATACAAACGTTAAAATGTGCAGGTATGAACTATACTGTACTTCATATTTTCTCTCGAATAATTTGAAATGCGTAATCNTTGTTAACCATGCTCTAATGTCTATACCCCATTCAAATTGTGTGTGGCCATCACGAAGTCACATTTTCACGTNNCAATACACTATTGTGACGTCATTTAGACAATTAAAATCGCGTACACCCCTTGCCCCACCACACGATATTGTCACGAGCCGCCACTGGTACAGTACACTGTAAACGAAAATGGTGTATTTTCGCAATTCACACCCTAGCGTAGGGTGTGTTTTGGGTCATCACACCTATTGGGTACTAAATTTGTCATTTACACCTAAGCTATTGGTGGAAATGAGCCGAACACACCCCTACACACATATACCATAACATATACACCCCAAGCATTGGCATTTGGGGTGAATTTTTAAAGATTACACCTTTTGTCAGACAAATATGAAGTTTGGGATTCAATCCGCGCTAGCCGCTTCCACAAAACTTGACTGTTGAAGTTTTAAGTCTGTGTCGGTCAGAAGCCTGGTTAAGCAGGCAGGGGTGCGGCAAGTCTGCATTCTTGTTAAAAATTCAGTCGAATCCCTGTACTGATCATTGTATGGGCACTTGAGAACTTCTCTGCTGTGTCTAACTGTAGGTCGTGTAGGACATATTCTCTTTGGGGTTGAATTATCCACCGAAAATGCGTGTTTTCGCCCACTTTATTGTTGTCCATGTCTTTAAGGCTTCTTGGGTAGGCTTCGGCAATGTTCCATTGTTCAGTTTTTATGGATTTAACCCGGTTCGATCAAGTAAATTCGCCTACGCATATAGTTTCAGCTTCAGTGACAAATAAGCATTCGTTGTATAACATTCGTGTGCTACATTGACATGAATGAATAATAGCTAAGTCCGCAATATCATATTGTAATTCACATTTATCGTGCACTGTGGTATTCGTACTTTGGCTGAAATTTCACCCTATCTACTATAGTGTGACCGATGTATCTCAAGTGTGTGGCAAAAATACGACACATTATGAAGTTGTCACGATACTGGTTTATAATTTCTTTCATGTCACGTCAAATGCACAATTGTACAATGTACATTGTACGTAGCCTATATGTACAAAATATATCGGGCCTATTCCGCACAGCATTAGTGTATAACCACAATATAATGCAGGTTAAGGGTATTTAGAGCTGGGAATACTAGAAGGAGTTAAATTTCAGCCACAAACTTATATGAGCAGTACGAAATATGGGCGTAGCAAGAATTCAAATTAGAATGGAACACCAGGTTACGTCACGGAACAATCATTGAATTGGGCGAAAGAGGGACTAAATTGGGCAAAGTTTCCTGGTTATTTTCATATCTATATTGATGTGTTATTCACTATTTGGTAGCTTTATGAATTGCACACTAAGCCTAACCGACAATTCGCATACAGCTTTCGGATCGTATCAATGGTTCGATCTATGAAGATAAATCTAGTACTGCAAGACTTTTTGAAGCTTATTATGAT
>ATSW01004176.1:0-15960 GCA_000444245.1 Botryllus schlosseri
TTCAAAGTCGCCAGCGCCCCTTGGGGGCGCTGGAGGCAAGGTTAAGAACCACCGACCTAAATGTACCAGACAGACCATCATTCGTGAGACGCACACGACTACAACCAAATATTTATTTGTGGGTGCATCATTTTCCTCCGCGGTTCGCATTTGTACGGTGGGGCTCAGGATGCAAGGAAACAATTATATTAAAAACCAAAAATCCCATCCTGAATCACGCTAAGCGATTGAAATATAATCTCCCTGTTGTGAGCACGAAACAATATTCGTAAGCAGTTTATTACTTCGGCTTAAATGAACTAATACCTTGACTACGATACTCGCAATACCAACAGTTAAGACAACAGCAACATAAATGAAGAACGGTTCTCAGTACGCGAAACAGGTAGACAGTCTGTAATCATTACAGTCCACGCCAGTACATTACGACGAATGATCTTTAACACAGAAGGTAATCACAACAAAACTGAAGTCGGTACCAACTTGACATCAAACATACAACACTCCCAAAGATGAATGAATTTGTTCATGAACCAGTTTGTTAGAATTAGACTCATTTCTATACCCTATAGGCCAGGGGTGGGTGCTGGGCCATATTTTTCCGGGCGGGCCAAATGGTTAAGCAGAAAATACATTCGCGGGGTGAGACAAAAAGTTGAGACTATGTTCTGCGGCGTGCAGTTTTATCTTTAATTCGAAAGCACTGAATTTTATTGTTTAACACACTGTTTCTTAACCTTGTTTACAGCCCCTCCCGCCCCAGGGGCGCTTTGAATTTTGAAGGAGATGGAAACGCTCAGGGGTCGATATGCAGGCGCTGAGCTCAGGGGGGGCGGTATGGGGGGCGCTGAAGAAATATGGCGTCGCAGTATGCTAGAGGGTGCAGTATGGACATAGATAGTAGAACAACAGTTCATATACCATTCGACAAAATTTGTCGAATCTCGAACTTTTTCTTCGCGCTACGCGCTAAATATATGCTGCGGTCATGTTTGCAACATGTTTCCATGTATACAGTTATTTATGATAATTATTGTAAAATTAATTGCGCGTACTTTTAGAGCGCCAATTCCCGTTAAAATACTACCATCGCATTACCTCGGGTTATTTTCCACAAAATCTTTCGATCTAGGTATTTTATACCGCAGCGAACAGCATGTCGAAATCGAAGAAAGAGGCACTGTACCACTTTTAACAGTGAGATTGAGAGCCCTCTGTACAATAAAAATGCTTTAAAGCTTTTTGGTCAAATGATTAACTAAATATATTTGAATATTTGAAAGCTACAAAATTAAATCCTCGGAATATTCTTTCATCGTATCATTAAGGATGATACTGTTTATAATGTTGCGACCCGCAACCTTACATGAACGATATATAATATGGGTTGCTTTGTTTAGAATACATTAATGTTAAAGTTTATCGACCAGATGGTATGAGCGCGTACCCGATGGTTGTTATGACAACCTTGAGTTGATCCCGAATATAGCACATACAAATATCACAGTGTTAATTAGTCGAGTTGTCCTCGCGTGCTGTTCAAGCTATTTCCAATAGTGAAGTCCCAACCCGACAAGACCGATCGGACTTCAAACTCGTACCCCTCGTTTTACTACCGCCCTTAAAATAGGGGGGCACCCCCAGACTCAGGCAATTTTCGAAAGGGGGCGCTGCAGGAAAAAAGGTTAAGAACCACTGGTTAACACATATTGCTAAGTGAATGCGTAAATATTCGGCTGCGTACCCAGCTCTGTGTGGCTTGGTAATATACAGCCTTGCTGTTTTGCTATAACTTAGATAGCTGGTCCGCATCAGCCGAGTGTATGTATTCAATGCCCGATTTTCTCATAATGAAGACTCAAATTATATTCCTTGAACTCGGAGACCTGTTCAGTGCTCACCATAAACTAAAATGAGCGGTTCACGGCCTGACTTCAGCAAACCAATATTCAGTGCTCCAAATATTGCTGACATGTCAGCCTTCAGTCGCATCTTTCGTTATTTGATATGATCGTTTGTGAGTGATGATGACCGCCAATCACGTGCACTGATTGCAATATTTTAATAATTCTGATTTGGAAACGTAACAGTTTAAAGCACAGACCTGGCAACAAATAAGATTGGAACTTGAACATGGAAACAGTGACTTGGAACTTTAGTTGCTATGTTGGCTTTATTTCGAACCTGTATTACTCACACGACGTACGCAGGTTGCGTAATCACGGAACCCAAATATGCTAGACCTCAAAGTAAACTCATTTCCGGATCAGTTTATGCAGTAATTTCTGTTCACACATTAACATTAATAAATAGATTTCATAGTATCTATATTCCAAGGAACTTTACGCGGGCCGCTCAGAATCTCATCGCGGGCCGCACTATGCCCAGGTCTGCCCTAGGATGTACGATACACCAGGTAGATGAGTAGGCTACTTGACTAAAGCACCGTTCACCGTACACCGTTCCCTCATAATTCCGAATAGAATTAGACTCATTTCTGTGCATTATGCGTGTTTGTAATTATTTTTATATTCTTCCTGCTAATTTTGTAGGAAGGGGGTTACCAAAACTACTAAAAGTTAATCGCGCGGAGCCCGAAGAAAAGTTGAAGATGAATAAATATGCCCAAACTAAATTAAATTTTGTTGATTTACGAAATCATTTGGGGCCCCTTTCTAGATTCCCACCCATTTCGAATTCTTGGATGTTTAGCAGGGCTCTTCCTCCCCTTCGTCCCTGTTTTTACTGTGTCTTCACAAGATTCCGGTATGAGCGTATTAAAGGATGACAGTCGATAAATCAAGATTGAATGACGTTACAGCAGCGTCCTTCCACCTGTTCATTACATCTTACTGTGTCTTGCGAATCGCAATGTACATTGCGCGTCTTTAGCGAATGAAAATAAGCTTATTTACTGCCGTGATTTCAATAGCTCTTAGCCCTATAGCGTAATTCTACCGCTGTAAAATATTCTATGGAAAACGGAAGCTATAGCCTATATACCTATATAGGCTACCTATAGGTACCGACCTTTGCATGGCTCACCCACAGCAAGACGGCCATCGAGAGCGCAGAAGCAATCGGCGGTCCCAGAACCCTCGTTGCGATGACAGTAGGAATGAATTGGGCAATTCTTCTTGTAGCAAGGGTCCGCTATAGTGGTAAAATATATAGGTTAGTATTAGACTACGGAAATCGTATACGTTATACGGCAGTTTTGACTATATACTAACACCAATAGTCACACTGAAGGGGCCAGTACAATGTGTATGCCAACATACAGACGAAACCCACACAGAATATCACTCCTGATGAGGGCTAGGCATGATGGCCATTCTTGTGCTCGAATTCGCATTGAGTATAAATATCCATGATTTGAGTTGAGTAGAGGGAGCCGATGTTTTTGAGTTCCGAAATTACACAATCCTTATTATTTTATGGAGGATGATTGTTGTTGCGATGCTCTTTCCCCACTGCGGGAACATTGAAACGTCGATAAGCGGTAACATATCATTCAATGTATACAACATAAGGCTACACATGTTTCTGACAACAATCTTTCAATGTGGCACTAATCGAACCGCAGTAATTTCTACAATAGCAATGGCATATTGGTGTCAGCAAATTTGAAATATCTTATAACTAAATGTGGCTGGAAGGAAGCGACTGTCACCTCCCCAAAGGCATTGGCTTCAAATCCTGGTGCTGTCTGTATGCTGTAACTTTCTCGAAGAATTATACAACTGCGCTGAGCTGAGAAGGCCTATACCAAGAGCAGAGGTCTCAAACACGCGGCCCGCGGCGGCATTTTGGAATTTCAAGTATTCAACAATATATGCGACTGCCACATATCTTTTTTAGATATAAGAACTAGAAGTTGACGCTAAAACTACTGAAAAAATCAATGCAATCTCAACAAACTTCACCATCACATCACTTTTAAAAGCTACCATGCGGAAGAAGATCACATTTCTAGTTGATGATAATAAAACATGACCCGTTGATGATTCATGACTGAAAATTGTGATTTGTTTTGGTGCGACCTTCTCGTAAAATAACTCGATTTTAGATTGACTGGGCGATTAAATAAAAATGACTCGAGTAGAGTCGGGTCAAACGTTAAAATCGGAGGAAGACTTGCGACTCGGAACGGTCACTTGGTGATCCTACGGTCCCAACAATCTATGAAACTGTCATGGGGAATATTAATATATCAAAAGGCCGTGGCTTGCGTTGCGTAGGGTGTATAACTATCTAATCAAGTCAGTTTGGCAACCAGGGATATCTAAAACTAGTTTCTAATATTCTACATAAAATTGTGGCACGTCAAAGGTCCACTAGCTGAAATATTATAACCCGACAGTTTTACGGTGCCATGATGCATCGTCTCGCACGATGTCTATAACTTGTGCCCAGCACAAAAACAATTTTATTCGAATATTTGAAAATGTGATTTTTTTCCTTGTCAAGCGTGAATAGTAACATTTCCACGATGTTTGCGGAATGCCTGTCTGCAAGGTCCCGTCAAATAAGGCCTACTTGGACATTATACATAGAATATCCCTATTATTGATGCTGTGCGGCTCGCGGCGTCATCATAAACTAGGAAATTGGCCCGCGAGCACATTTGAGTTTGAGACCTCGGACCGAGACTTAGGGCATAATCCTTCAACAAGGTAATGGTTATCTTCAGGGTTAGCTGATATATATTTGTTTCGACCCTTGGCAGAATAATTTTAGAGTGCTACCAGTCCCATCAAAAAACATTCATAGTGCGTGTCTTGTTATATCGTGATTTTGGCTCGCAATAAAACGTCAATTCTGGTCAAAACTATCCAGAAATATCCGAAACATAATTTGACACAGAATCTGTATCCGATCCGACTGCAACAAAATTGTGAAAAATGCAGTCCTAATCCGAATGAAACTCATCAATGACATGAACACGTAAAAACTAGAGAGGCAGATGGTGAATGGATGCGAGGTTAAACACACTGACTAGAAAGCGTAGTGGTATAATCCTCTGCTGAAACACCAATGGGATGTTGGTTCAAGTCCGACAGAGATAAACTCCAGAATTTCTACCAAAGTGTTGGAGGTATATCTAGGCTATACTCCTCGCCATCTCATTCGCGTAAGCTGTGTCTTTTAAAAAGCATGGAAGTGAGCCGTGCTATAAGTCCGCTGCTACGGAATAGAAATGAAGAAAATTGGCCTGGTGTAAAGTAAATGGGCCATAGTAGTCGACAAACACCATGAAATGAATACGTCAAATAAACACTGAACCTTAGTGAAATGTGAAGTCATTGTAGTGTTGCAAATGGCCTTATCGTTTAAAAGCGGCAATGTGATGTGCGTCAAATAACTAAAATAATAAATAAAGTGTGACTGGCATTTATTTACTTCTTGATCGCATACAAAGTACGTATTTTGACACAAACAAATCAAACTCCCACTGTAATAACATCATAATAAGTGGTACTCGATTATTGGATTCAGGTTGAAGGTTTTTACTCGACTCAATATCTAATAACGAAGTTACTCGATATTGCCCAACCTTACTCATGGTGTCGTCATTTTCCTTCACGGCTTTGGTGGAAACTATACATCATTACAATAATGTGATTGAGTGACATGAACTAATAAGGAAAAATCGGAAACGGAATCGCGTCAATCTCCGGCGTAACAATTGGAAATAATCGTCATTCTGGTTGTGCGTGAAGATAACAGCAATTTCACAGTCCCCATAGAGAGCAGCGAGTGATCAGGTAAATTTGAATTTCTTCAAAGACAGAAACGTAGTAGAGAAACCAGTATTGGATTTCAAAATACCATTTCGCAAATTAAATCATAATAACTTACGTGAGCATGTATGTCCATCTCCATAAAACCCTTCGCGACATTGACATTGATGCCGAAAGCCCCAAGACCCACCACTCGAAAAATATGAATATTTGCAATTGGCGTCAGGACTACACTTACAGTCGCAATCACGATCTAAAAATTGATGTGCAAATGGTAATCATCATATACAAAGATCTTTCCGCGCAAAAATACAAAATCTGCATATTGATTACTTGTTGCGACCACGGAACACAGTCTTTGCTATATATGCAGACTCTCTCACTCCCGCCCCCTACATATACTTCTAACTTTAACACTGGTGTGTGGTGAAGTTCATGGTTCATGGTTGGAAACTTACTGAGCCCTTTAAGGTTAGATATAAAAGTGCATAAACCCAAAACAATTCAGTTGTCGTGTTGCATCTTTTGAGACAGATTGTTTCTCTGACACTCAACACAGTTTAGTACCATGTTTTTAACTTTCTGTTATCACTGCTGCTGTCCGGTATAGTGAAATTTTTCATGTCTGGATGCTGAACAGTTGGAGATGGAAATTGTAACTCTGCAAAATGACCTCCACCTCAAAAGCTCACCAGGTTGCAGCAAACTTTAGGTGCCTTGTTGACACGGAAAAGTACAGTGGTGTTGTGCAGCAGCTACGAAGGTTGCAAGCGTGTTTGGTTCAACTTATCTCTGTGAATCTGCCTTTTCGGACATGAACTTCATCAAAAACAAACACAAAGCACGCCGCACTAATGTACATCTGGAACACTCACTCTGAGTTGCATTGTCAAGTTACATATAAGAGTGCAGCGTACTAGTTGATAGCATTACCAGGCTTCCTAGTGACTGATATAGAAACAGATGCCATGATGTCCAGTCCAAAGTGTGACATAATTTTATTAAAATTCGAGTTGACTGTTGTTACATAGGCCTAATTTATACAAACATGACGCGAAGTAATTCACGATTTAGGAAAAAAAATCTTATTGGCTAGCTAGTTGAAATGAGATGTTTTGATTCAAAAGACTCACTTAGAAGTCTTACCGCAATGTAATTCCTGCCCATTGATATGAATATCAAAGTGGAAATTAAGTCTGGTACGGGTAAACGGCGGGAGTAAATGGTAGGCCGTCGCTTCAATCAGTACCCAAGAAGTACCTCTTGGCTGCAAAAAGATTGGTGACCCCTGTTCTAAAGGTTTCGTCGCTTATGAAGGAAAAGACTAGCGTTTTCGGGGTTAAATGTGAAATTGAACCGTTTTATTGTGATTCACGATANTGGGATTGCNTTGTCAAAATTATTTTAAAAAATTGCCAAGGTNCCGTTTGGTCACTTTTCTTGAAAGGTTTGGGAATCACTGCTNTAAACCAGNAAGGTTGGGATTTCAGAATCAAAANNCAAATCCAGGGATCNTGTTCTNTCATAAATTGCGAATACAATTACACTCATTTCTGAGAATTATGTATATTTTAAATTTTAATTTAAAATTTTAATTGTAATTTTTGGGAGGGGTACCTAATGGAGAAATCGATAGTGGTACGATAAATCTGCCAAAAAAATCGAACAAATTCATGCTGATTTTCGAGATAACTTAGTGTGCACTTTGGTCTTGGCGCCCCAATTTGGGAGTTTGGTATGCGGTTGTTCGGGACATGGGAGCATGTAGTCTTCAAATACTTGTTTTGTATTTTTTTCGCAGGAGTAAACGGTGTCATACCAAACCGTATTCAGAGACACATCTCTATCTCAAACTCAAGTCGCGCTCAACGGAGCAAAGGCCGAGTCCAGCTCGATTCGTGAGAGCGTTTGGTATTCGGTTCGGATTTCGAGCGTTGCTCGGTTTCGAGTCTTTCCTCGATAGATTTGACTGCTTCAGGCATGAGCACAAGATATTTATTGGATTACTGATGATGGGTATTGGTACCGCGTTGTTGATATTTCCGCCATACATGGGGATTGGGGACGGACGGTTTTATTAACGGTATTTTAATGGTCTAACATTGCGTACATTCATAAAGCGCCAGGTCATCTACCATCGTGTATTGGATTTTTCCGCTTCGCCGAGGATTCGGTTCTTGTTAGGATTGGAAGATCGCTATATTGTAGACAACAGCTTGTGTGTGTTTTTTCAGTTACATTCATCTTCCATTCGNTTCTACATANTCATATGCTACGTTTTATATTAAATGATAAAACATAGAGTTGTGAGGAATTAACCGATTTTGCGAATCCANCGGAAACCTTTCTGATGAAAAATGTCCGCCGATNTGGGAATANCCTACGCAGCCAACGATGAAGCCATACGGCGCTAGAACATGATTTACTTCTTATAACAGTGCTATTACAGTTGAAATTGTGAATTCAGGCACCAAACATGCCCACAGCGCAATTTCCACAATATATATTCACGGCCAAACCGTAAAAAGGGAATGAGTAAGGCCTTGAGGCTGCCCACGGCTTGACTNGGAAAACACTTGCTCAAACGCCGCATTTCGAGATCGACTCCAACCTCAGATCGTCATTGAATACCATAACCACAAACGTACAACTCGAAAGAGCGTCAAGTTCGACTGCAGTTGAACTCAAACTCGTTCTCTCGCTTCGCTTTCTGAATACCGATTCTTACGCAATGTCGACGCAAAATGAGTTTGAGTACTGAGTAAGGTTTCTTGAATAAGGACATCACCCAGAGTCATCTGGTGCATTATAGGAACAGGATGATGCGGGATCACGGACAGTTCTTATTCGTGACTCTTCGGCTGAGGTCGAATAGGAGCCGGAGTAAATTATGAAGAAACAGGATTGGAGTCGAACTGACGAATTTGTCGATCCGCCGCGCACTAATTCACTGGTGATATTGGTTTCCGGCATGACAACAGCTTTGTTTTTACAACTTATAAGAATGTGTCTTAAATTTGTCATTGAATTTGTTGATCCCAAAATGTGCTTCTCGTTTTTGCAAGACAAGAGAGAAATCGAGAGAAAATGGGTTATAGCTAAAGCGTGGAGGATCAACGATCCAGACTCCTTGGATCCGATTTACGTTAAAACAAGGTCAAACACTGTTCGTAGAAAAAGAATCTTGAACGACTTACCCTTGGTGCAAGTATATCCGTCTCCACAATATTTCTCTTTGCATACACATCGATATGCCCCCTGATCGTTTTGGACACAACTGGCATGCTGGCTACACGCATTGTCGCAAGGATCTAACAATTGTAAGAATTGACACAATGACTCTGTGGGTTTATGTGTAGTCAAAATTCGGACCGGGCGCAGACGCTCACTGCATCGCGGTGTCAACATGAACGTAAATTTAACACAAAAAGATGATAGATCTCGTATCTTCAAAGCGTATACGGCTGGTCCTAAGATTGTTGCTTGAAATATCACTTTATTATTTAGGTCAGTGCTTTTCAACCTAAGGAGGGAGTGGGCCGCTTGAATTTTTTGCGGCGATCGTGATAGTGATGACCTTATTTCGTAAGCAGCTTCGCACATGATTGGGGAGTAGATCTTGTCGAAGGTGCCGCCACCTATTTTCAATAATCAGCTGACCAAATTTAGAGGTGGGTTGCGGAATATTTTCAAATCGGAATCCGGGTCGTTACTAGGAATGGGCAAGATCGAGTACCTGAGTGATTCGAGTCTGAATCACGTATCATGCTTCGAGTCGAGTAATCGAGTATCACTCATTATGACGTCATAACAGAATGCAATATGTCAAAGTTCAAATACGTACCTTTTATGCGACCACATAAAGAACTGGCACTGTAGTCGTTAACATTAAGCCATACAGTTGAATTCAATCTTTAAATGTGCGATTATTATTCAACTGTAACTGCAGTAAGAGCAATATGGGCGGATATCACGACCTGATCAATAGAAATTCGATTTGTACCAAATAGCCAATGGTTTGACGTTCGATATTGGTGCACTCATTACCAATCCATCCGGTGTCGATCAAGTTTATCGGAATATAATATTTTCTGGTAGAAACGAATCGAATAATCGGATTAAACACTGTGCCATATGCACATTGCGCGTGCGCCATGCCCATAACGAATTAAACTATGCACATTTACAAGTCACAATGCGCGATAATTCGGGAATACTAGAGTATCAAGCAGTCATCAAGAGTGAATACACAAACAGATGATTACAAATTTGAAATCGCGTATCAAATCAGTAATTTGTCTCCCCCATGGGGTTTTGACATCGCATTCAGTAGATCGCACCGCGACAATTGTCTGCTGAGTGTAACGGCGTTTTGAGCTACTCTTCTGCCATCCCCTATTTACACTCNAAAATCCTTAATGGAGTGAATAACGATCATGATCAGTAATGAATTCCAATTCGCATGCATAGTTGCATACATAATAACACTGNCCAATTT
Source organism: Botryllus schlosseri (assembly GCA_000444245.1). Taxonomy (NCBI): domain Eukaryota; kingdom Metazoa; phylum Chordata; class Ascidiacea; order Stolidobranchia; family Styelidae; genus Botryllus; species Botryllus schlosseri. The sequence goes on from ATSW01004176.1 coordinate 10,243, forward strand.
CGCGGCCCGATTAANAAAAACGATCACNAAAGANCGAGTATTTGCTNATCCGATTCATGGCAACGATGAGATGGAATGTCTTGGCGCGTGNTTGTCATATCGACATGTGCAACGAAATCACGTTTTTATCCTCTGTCCCATTTCGCGTAATATNTAGTGATNATTATTTTCGAACCGTACTATTNGCCAACACGGTTGTGCTGATGATGAAATTGCGGGTATGCAGAACACCNACAATATTCACAGGCATATCTAGCNCACCGAGGTTCGGTGATTTTGACTGTTGCGTCATACGTTGCCTTTTTGGTTTTTGCTTTTAAATCTGTTTAAATCCCTTTAGTGTTGCCGTTAACTCTTNAAAAGAGGCACCCGAAAAGTNTNCGAGTTNAATAAATATTNTNTTACAATGGATNTTGTATTGAAAGCTATATTCAAATTCTGTATCACGAACCAGCTATTCATGTAAGAAAATTGAACATTGAACATGAACATGACTGCCCTGCTGTTAAATCATCAGGAAATGGCTAGTCGGAAAAGATAGCGTCAAAGAGGCAGAGATTCTTAATTTCACGAAGGCCTGCATGCTGTTGAATTATGTGAAATCAGCAAATATAGTTGTTGCATAGCATCTTATGAAATACGTCGCAGCCGGAGCTACTCCTCAAATAACTGGTTCAAGCTCCGGCCCCGGCTCCAGCTCCGGTGGAAATGCACGGCTCCGGGGCTCCGACTCCTTGCTCCGGCTCCGGCTCCAAAGCCCTGACCATGAAGAGGTGAGGAACCACTGAAGATTGCGAATGTTGAAATTACTCGCTTCCTTCAATGTCATATCGTTGCATTTTATAGTTTAAAACTAGATAAGGCCAGGCAAGTTGTCAGAGAAATCAAATTTAGTGTACAGTGAATCGAAAGTATAGCTCATCTTATATTTCGAAGCGAAAAAAGGGCAACGGTATACACATTCCCCGAATAAAGACAAGCGCCACACACCAGCCGCTTCAAGTCAATATTTCACACTCCATCGCATTAAAAATGCTTTACGCTATAGGGAAATCATTTGCTGCGTTCCGAAATCTGCACTCAATATTTGGAAACTGCACGCTCGGCGCTTATATAGTAACCAAGATCTGTTTTTATAAATTAACTAGCATGCATTGACAGAAGCAGTACACACAAATACCAGGTTGATTATGAGCCATCTTTGTCAGGCATGCTCGTGACAATATTCTTAATGTAAAGTCGCATATGTCTATTTATTACTCAGAAAGCATAGATCTACGTCAGGTAAAGTGATTTGTCACCGGACCATGGGAGAACAGCGACCTGCCGCGGGACTTACCACAGAATATATGTGTGGCGCGAGCAATAAAAATGCGAATCAATCTATTAACCTACCCATCTTGCATCCTTCCCTCATGAATAGAGTTTCATTTTTGCATCTGCAAACCGGATATGATGCTCTACCGAAATCTACCCAGCGTGTAGCACACGTGTCAGATTTGAAACATTCTTCATATTTATTGCACGGATCACCTGATATAGAGTAAAAGCAAGATATTATTGCTCGTATCATGCATGAGATTGCTATCTAAATTTAATAAAACACAATCAATAATTCAGTGCTTCCAACTTAATAGCGAAAATCGACGGTGTGGATTGGAAAACCTAGTTGACCCTCAACCTCAACTGTCCAAACCAACACATGTATATCCCAAGGGCCCATAAGTAGTGAATTTCAGAGGAAACGAGTATATGTTTGGAAAGAATATGTGCGCTTTCCAATAGTGCGACCAATTTAATTTTTAGAAGAACATTCGCAAACGTCATATGTACGACCTCACCATACCATATTGTTGTAATGTGAATGATTGATGATTAATTGATTGTGCTAGACAGCAACCTTTAGTGTTGCCCCTTTTCGTTACTGTGCACGTGCTATCATGTAGTCTGGCTTATTCCTTGTATTCTGCTGCTGTGTGAGGAACTCGCGTTCCTGCCTTGACAATAAACCAGCTCACACTTGGTAGTTGTGGCGTGTCTGCTGTTAGAATTCAACAGGTTATGGGACCAGCACGCCCCCGCTGCGGCAAGTAACGAGTTTGGGATTCCGAAGAAGATATATTGAGAATATTGGATCGTACGGAGAGCTTAAAGTTTCTAAAATTTGCGTTGGAGCCTAATGACTACTATGGCGTCCGGTGAAGTACAGAAATTCACGGCGGACAAACTGCATAGTGATAACTGGCTAACGTGGAAATACCAGATAACTTGTTTGCTGAAGGCGAAGGAATTATTCCAATATGTTGATGGATCGGAAGTGTTGCCAGGAGGCGCTAATCAGCAGCAGACAAGGGAACATCAGAAGAAGTTAGATAAGGCGTTAGCCATCATTACTTTGGCTGTCTCTACGTCGCAACTGTATTTATTAACATCCTGCAATACGCCGGAGGATGCCTGGAATGCCTTGAAGGAACACTTTGAGGGTGACTCCGCCGGTAATAGACTTTTGCTCATGAAGTCGTATTTTCGATGTGAAATGAAACAGTCTGACTCAGTCGAGAGTCATTTGAAATATATGAAGAAATTGACTGATCAAATGGCTGCGCTTGGCTCGCCAGTTGAAGAAACACTGCAAGTTGTAACGTTGCTGGGAAGTTTACCTAAGCCTTACGCAACCTTGGTCACTGAGAGAGAGAGAGAGAGAGAGAGATTTATTTCGTCAACCGATGACGCCAAAATAAATAGAACTCATATAAATATGCAATATTTAACAAACATGAAACAGTGGTTTATCGGTATTGACTGGTACCGGCGATATGATCATGACGATCTTCGTGTCAGCCGGAACCAGGGTATATGGTTATTTAAATGAGATAACCTCATAACGTGATAACGAAACAGGGTAAGCTAATACGGAATGCAACTTACAAAAGGCAACAAGAGCGATATATGAAAACACATAACAGTTACAGACAGTCACAATTAATGTGCAAAAAACGAACACGTAGTTTGTGGATTTATAACTGATAATGGCAGTGTACAAGCATTGACTAGTATTTGCACAAAAGAGAGTCTAACATCCCTGACTTGAATGAATTATAGTTGGAGCTTTTTAGGTGTGGCGGAATCTGGTTGTTCCATACATCAATCCCTGCTCGTTTAAATGGAGGGAAACCTCTATCAGAGTGGGACATATATAAGTTGGCACTTGCGGCAGAACGCGTGTCATGACTATGTACATCTCTACAGTATTGAAAATAGTTCTGTAGAGATACAGGGACTTGCAGCTGGTTAATTTTATACATTACTTTGGCTAGTTCAAAGATATAGATATCACTAATTTTAAGAATACGCAACTTTTTGTAGTACGGGTCAAGTCGGCTATAGAGTGGTATTCGAGCAATAGCTCTTAATGCTTTGTTCTGAACGACCTGAAGCTGGTTCAATAGGGTTTTGGTAGCAGATCCCCAGATTATAATACCATACTGTAGGTGGGAATGTATGATCGAAAAGTAAAGAGTACGGAGAAGTGGCTTTGGAACTATTCGGCTAAACTTCCATGATACACCAATGTTCCGTGAAACTTTTGCGCTTACATTGGTGATATGATCATGCCATGTCAGACCTTCATCTATATGAATTCCAAGGTACTTGAAAGACCTACTCAGGTCTAGTTGTTGTGCTGAAATTTCCAACACTCCTGTATATTTGGGGCTGGATAACTCTAATCTGCAATTTTCCTTGCCTATTGGAAGTGCTTGGCACTTTTTAACATTGACAGACAATTTGTTGCAAGCTAACCAAGTGCTTATATGGTCAAGTTGAGCATTGCATTCCGACACAAGGGTATCGGCATTACCTGAGGAAAGAGTGAGGTGGGTGTCGTCTGCGAAGAGGGTTGTAGTAAAGTCAGAGCATATTGAAATATCGTTAATATATAGTAAGAATAATGTTGGTCCAAGTACGGATCCCTGTGGAATTCCACAGGATACAGAAGTAAGGTTCGATGCTTGATCATTGACTAAGGTGTATTGTTTGCGACCTGTGAGGTAATCCGTAAAAAGATCCATCACAATTCCTCGAATACCATAGCACTGCCCTGGAAACTCATAGCGAACCAGGTCTCAAGTTGAAATTTGTTCAAAGAGCAATTTTGAATGAAGAAGATAAGCTGTATGGCAAGCAAAAAAGGCGTAAACAAACTCACTGTGAACTGGAAGAATCAGCAATGGTGTCGATTAAGAAATTACGATGCTATAACTGCGACAAATTTGGTCACCTGTATCACGAATGTCCAGAGTCTGATGACAGTGATGAAGAATACACATTTTCTGTTGGTGGTCAAGAAGTTTGTGATGATGCTGATCCAAGCTGGAATGTAGACAGTGGTGCATCAAAGCACATGTCGAAGGTGAAAGAATCAATCTCGGACTACAAAGAATTTGAGGTTCCTCGACACATTCACTTAGCCGATGGTAGCACCGTTTCAGCCTTTGGAATTGGAAAAGTAAACCTTGAAATGTTTCTTGAAAATGAAGAAAATGTAACTGTGACACTGAAAAAGGTTTTATACGTTCCGAAGCTGGCAAGCAATCTTTTTTCTGTGCGAGCAGCAAGTAAATTTGATGGCAAAGTTGCATTTATTGGAGATGAATGCAGAATCTACAATAAGCATGGAAAGCTTTGTGGAACTGGCTCAGTGGCAGGAAGACTGTACAGATTGTGTTGCCGTCATGTTATATCTGACACAGAAAGTATTGCCAATGGACATGTTGAACCAGTGGGAGAAATGATATCTGAAAACCACCCTACTGGAAATGGATATAACCAGTATGATGATATGCCTGATGAATCAACTGATGGGAGGACTGGTACTGAACAAACTGCATTTGCAGCTGCTGGAATATCTAAACCTATAATCTTCGATGAGGCTATGAAATCACCACGTTCGAGTGAGTGCGAAAAAGCTGCTGACAGAGAATACGCTTCTCTGATGAGGAATGAAACCTGGAGTGTTGTGGAGCAACCACAAGGAACTGCACCAGCTGAATGCCCCTCGGTATTCGAAATAAAAAGCGGCATAAATGATAATGAGACATTTTCACCAGTTGTCAGATTTGTCTCGAGTCGAGCTGTGCTAGCTGTAGCACCTGAAAACGATATGTTACATCAGATGGATGTTGATACTGCATTCATGAATTGTCTGCTTGAAGAAGACATCTATATGAATCGAACACCTGGTTATATTGCATTTGGTTCTGAACATTTGGTGTGTAATCATTCTTTGTATGTATTGAAACAGCCGCAAAGCTGTTGGAACATTGTGCCTAATCAGTACTTTGAGTCGATCGGGTTCAGACACTGTTATTCTGACTCATGCGTTACATGCACTGATAAGAATCTGTTCATTGTCGATGATGTCATTTTGGCTTCGCAGTCTTATGATCAACTAACTGAAGTGAAGCTTAGTAACACCGGCCCTGAATTTTGCATGGCGGGTATCGGTGAATCGCATTACTGCCTTGATGTTTGCATTAAGCAAGAACACACTGAGAAGTGTATCTATTTGCATCAAAAACGATACATTTGCAATTTGATTGATAGATATGGTTAGTCTGATACCAAAATGTGTTTCCACTATCTGTGACACTTTCTGGGACTAGAAAGGGATAATGGCTCTCGAAATTCTTTAGCATTGAAATATCAATCAAGTGGGAG
>ATSW01004177.1:0-15472 GCA_000444245.1 Botryllus schlosseri
GTCTTATACCCAGAACTGGTCAAAGAAGTCAGCGTTCGGGCTCGTGTAGAAGTAGATGTAACACGGTATGTGCTTTGATCGAGGTGTCTCGTACTGTTAGCAGTTAATAGGAGGTGACTGCACCTTTTTGACTAGCGCAATATAACATTACAATAAAGCTGCACTTTTGAAAAATATCTTCGGTTACTGTTACACAGGTGCTACTTCACCCAATTGTTTTGACAATTTAACTCGTCAAGTTGACGCAAACATACGCCAAAGCTTCCTACTTTGCAAAATTAAAAGTGCAAGGAATATGTTGTTTTGCCTTCAATACTGAAGTAGAAGTAAAAGTAGTCTAAATACAACGATTTGAGGAAGTAGTTCGAGGAAGAAAAATTATACGAGCACTTTGACAACGTAGAAGTAGCCTGTGACTTTGTTAGTGACCGCCCGTGAATAGATTTGTAATCTTCCGGTGTTTAATCTGGGAGCATTCGCGATATTTGAATTCCAAAAATTTCAGCCCCCGTTACGAAGAAACAACAGCGTGCGATTCGAGTTTGACGAAGATATGTCCAAGCTGAACCAACGCAGTTCGCGTTCCGTATGCCGTGGAAAGTGCATGAAGCGAAACGGACTGATTGTCCACGGTCACAATCATTTAACGCCAACAAGGCGACTGCTGGGATCGTTTGAGGTGCGTGAAATGATTTAGAGTAGGAGATGTAGCCCATTCGATCAATATGCTGCGACACTTATGTCATTCGAGTCGAGTCCTTAATTATTACAGCAGTGCCATCAATATTGTATGAGATTTTATCGTAGTGTCAAAGGTGCACAAGATTTGTGTAAAGCAACCCATGACAAGTTATGTAAAATGTGCATGTCGATTTAATTATTTAGTGTTTTCTTTTCCAGTTGCATAATTTGAGATTTGAGGAAAAACATTTGATTTGTTATCAATAGAAATATGTGTTTGCTGTTGTATTAACGTGCGGTGTCTGTAAAGTAAAGTAAAAGTTATTGTTAAACCAGTTTTTCTGCGTGTTGTTTGCATGCATCGTACGCATGCGACGCGATCATGCTTAACTGCCATTGCCTTTGTGACGTGGCAATATAATACAGAGCAGATGACAAATTATGTGATACGAAATGTCAATTATAAGTTATATCAAGGTCAATTACGTCATGATATGTTGGTCAGCATGCCCGTGGCAGTAATTTCCTAATCAAGAAATCTTTCAAACGCTTTATTTGCTGCGTGATTCTGTAGCTATGGAGACAGAATTATCAATTATCTATTCACTGTTACTTGGTTGCGTTACATATCTGTATTTTGGCAAGGTGACTTATTGACCTCTTCCACTTGCATACTGATTTTATTGAACAAAGAAAATTCTAATGTTATTTGATGACTGGGGCATGTCAAATAATCATGCATCATACGTTTTTGTAATATAATGATCAATAATGAAGTAACGTTTTCAAATACTGATATACCGTAGTGAAATGTCATTGTGACTATACTGGGATAACGATATCTCGAACCGAGAGTATCAGGGTGAATTCGTGTCCTCGTTTTGTGGGAATTGGCATCAACCAGGAAGTTAGTGTGTAACGATCAAATTTATTGAAAGGTCATATGTAATATGCTTCTTTCGCGCTACACTTAGTTCTACCTGACTTTTGAATTCAAATTTTCATATCACGGACTGGAAAATTGCTGAATTATGCAACCCTTTATTGCAAGCGAAACGGAAAATTTTACAAGGCCATCCTAATGTGAGCCAAGACATTACATTGCCGTTCAGGTCATAACGATTCGTGTAATGTTATTCCGGGTCGTTTGCAAAGTTTTAATGAAGCGCAAGTACATTACCATGTGATAATCTACGGGCTGTAAATGAAATCGCTTGTTATTATGATGTGCGCACCAATCGTTGTTTAATGACCTGCGGGTCGTCAATATGCTATCTTGACAAACGGGTCATTCAAGGTTGTATATACAATTATGTGTGGTGTGCGTATACTGGGATGGGAAGATGATAGCAACACTGCAGCTGATCACATGATCATTCCCGTGGCATTGATAATTACAATGGTTCAAGGTAAATTACAGTCACGGTTATCTTGCAACTAATCTTGCTCAAAGTTATGTTGGCGACTTTCGACAGAAATGGGCGTTGAAGCATGCTGCCAGCTACACGTTTTTTTCCTTTGCACTTGCAAAATGGGGTTTCTATGCACTTATCAGGAATTGATTTGAAAATCAAAATTTTCAAGGTTTTCACGTAGAAGAGCATAACATATACAACGAGTCGTGCATGTCAATTGTAACGATTCGAGTTGAGGGGGGTAGAGATGATTTTTTCGAGGACTGAAATTGTGCGTCCCATGTCACTAAGAGTTGAAATTATACTTTCGATACTATGTACCCATTCTGAAAGCCCTAAAACCTCGGTTGTAAAACTGGTTGTATCACAGCATACTGAACGTGCAGTACTGAGCAACCTGTGTTAGTGATAATGGCATATATGTGAAAACGTGATCAACTCCAGACCAAAATTACCTATCATGCGATATAGTACTGCCAGTATTTTCTATGTAGTCGCGTAAAAGGTACATATTTGATCTAAAGAAAGTTCCACGTCATCGGTACTGGAGACGACCTTGTAATGAGTGATAGCCTAAGGCAGTGGTTCCCAACCTTTTTCATCTCGTGCCTCCCTTGGCCGAAATTTGAGCCAAAATTCCCCCCTTAGGAGAAATCTACCCGATGATTAAAAAGGTCATTTTTTACCGCGCAATCACCTGTTGACCGAAGAATAAGACCGGAGGTACGGAGTGTCTGTTTCTAGCAGGGCTGTAACAATAGTTCGTAGACGTCCAAAAACAATGGTCTTGGTCCCAATCAAACAAATTCTGGAAGGCTTGACTCAACAGACCCCCATACTTCCATTTGTGTCTTCGGCTTATCATGCACCAATCGCTAATATAACTGCTGTGAAAAATCAGTGTGCATAAATTTACTGGTCTCGCGATTTTTTTCTCAAGTGTGCGTATGCGTTTAGCCAATAATATTGGTATTTTCATATATAGCAGGATTGACCACACTCGAGTCGGACTCCAGTCAGCATTTTCTGATGACTCGACTTGACTCGAGTCATTTTCTCAGAATAGGGAAACGACTCGACTGGACTAGAGACAATCTGTGTATTGACTCGACTTGGAGTCATTGTACCTGACTCGAACCAAGCCATATGACTCGTGACTATAAGACGGCCAAGACCGACATTTCATTGTAATTTCGAAGAACAGTAAAGTGGCCTCTATTGGAATTTCGTCTATTGGTCCTGGTACTTAGAATGCGACAATAAACTGCTCAAAGTGAGGAAAATTAGTATATTATATATCAAAATCGTTCAATATCACCAAACAGAGTTATATAAAAAGTGAGTTTAATAAGACTTTAACTGGAAACTGAGCTGTCAACACAAGGAATTGGACTCGGACTCGAGTCATAATACCATAACTCGGACTCGACTCTATGCTCGGTGACTTGGACCGTCGGACTTGACTCAATGGTGAATTGAAAATGACTCGACTTGACTCGAGTCAAAACTATGAAAGTGAAATTGACTTGTGACTTGGAGCCTCGTAACTTGGTTACAGCCCTGATATATACCCTGATATATCACATACACGTGATCAGATTTCCTGCTTGACCTCATTGAAATTTAGGACACTCATTCGGTTTCGGCAACATTGCACCAAGTTTAACATGCATTTTTTCGATTGAGTAGCTGTTCACTAAAAATAAAGCAAGGCTAGCGATCTCTTTGACTTGAATCGATGACGTTGGAATATTTTGTCACTTTATGAAAATGTTGACATGAAAATAGAAGATAAATACTTTCGTTAGACGCCTTGTTGTGATAGATTCGGCACGACATTTGCTCGCTTAGAATATATTTGATTGAGAGGATGTCGCTGGCCTACGAAATTGTCTTGCGAACTGCAGCACATCTGAACTAGTTAAAAAAAACAAGGGCGAACTTGTATGGGAGAAAGAGATTTCAAATAGCATTTGAACATACTTTCAGCAAAAAAACAGCTATAAAGAGCATACGTTCTGATATAACTGGTTGCCAACATGACAGTTCGGACGTGAACATTTTGGGAAATCCGTTACATTTCTAAAGTGGAATTCCTCCCTAAAAATTGCAAAATTCCCCCCAAGGGGGGAATTCCTCCCCGGTTGGGAACCACTGGCCTAAGGAATGCTAGGCTCTAATCGAAGCTGAATATTCAGAATCTAGTCACTTAGATATTCGATTTTTCCAAACACATCTGAACCGATATTCAGACACTATGTATTGAAAAGTTTGTGGAACGAGACACGATAATCCACACTTTTTGCAGGAATCGATAATCCACGACCGCCTTGAAATACTGGGGTCTGTGGAGGGGTTTCAAGCGGAGCTAGGGGCTAGCGGGTCCTTCTGTCCCTTGAAGGTCAAGTTGCCGATTCCAGTCCAGTTCTTTCACGTGTCTGACGACAATGCACCATCACCCTACATGGGCACGATGTCTCTCAAGGGAAAAGAATGCAAGAAACGTCGATATCCCATTCCCAGGAAAGGAACGATACAGCTTGTGAGTGAAGATCTATGAATAATTATAGTGTGACTCGTAAATGTTCTGGGTATGTGTTTATACGAGGGAAACCAGAGGCATGATTGGGCTCATTGATTTTGTCAGTTTCAATATGATGTCACAATCTAGTGCTGGCATGCTGTAGAGACGCGATGACTCGTTTAAAGTTTTCAATGATGTAATTCCATGCCACATTTTATGTTACTACATGCAGGAACCCAGTCGCAGAAATAGCCGATTGGTTGTTATATGTGAGATCCACACTCATAATAAATGTCTGTAATTCACGACTGATGTCACTTAACATTATTATACCTAATAGTAGCACCATTGTAAATTTTACCTCCCTTCACCATTTGGTTACTGTATGACTAATTGTCCGTGAATAGTTCCGACTTCAGAGCAGTGATTCACCTTTGACACTTCATGATTGATTTACTCTAACAATTGATGTCAGTTGACCTCCCGAGTTATTTTTAGTAGCTGATAAGGTTAAAAGTATTTGTGATTTTGACAGATTTGCGACCTCGGTGTAATGAAAATTTGCAATACTAAATTGAAAATGCATGTTTGAACTTGAAGAATGATTTCGAGTCCCTTGTCGATGCATCAACGAAGTTAACACCAAATAGGCGTATATCTCCCTTGGGGTCTACAATTAGCAACAAGTGGTCAAGGGAATAGAGATGAACTTGAGGGGTTGATTATACCGGTAATTTAGTTCTTTGGGCAATTGATCAATATCCAACTTCTAACCCGATACCAGTAGTAGTATTCCTTGCTTCTAAACTGATTGTGGTAGAGTACTCGGAAGTAGATTGCCTGTACCTACAAACAGTTTTTGTTACCAAAGCAACAGCTTACCGGGACTAATTTTTCACTTTTTATATCTATACTTGGTCAAGTATGACATGTTTTATACATAACTACGCCTGCTTCTACTAGTGAAGCAGTAGGCCCTAATGACAGTCTGATATTGCCAAAATCAAGACCGCAGAGTGTAATTGTTAAATGTACACCCCACCCCACCATTTGGGGCTTTGATAATGATACAAAGAGCATCGATGAAGTTGCCACGCAAAAAAGTACTTCTACTTTTTCAAATCACCCAATTAGATTTTGCCTACCTGCACTACTTCCTCAAGTGGTTATCATTGGAAAATTACATACTTTTTTACTCACTTGGAAATTGTATCTGTACGCAGTAGAGATCAGTCCAGTGTTGGGACGACTCGAGTCATGACTTGACTCGGCGTATCAAAAATATGGATTTACTCGTGACTCGAAGCAAAATTTCCCTGTCCATTTCAAGCCATCAAATAATAGGTGCCTACTAAATCGATGTACCTGTAGTCCTGTACGTAAAAAAAGATTTTTCTTCAAATTTCACTGGCTACATGATAAAACTGTTAGGTTGGCTAGAACAACGCTCCACACCAAATTTGTCTCAAATCCAACCAGCCTAAGCAAAATTCCTGCAGTAGAATTTTGGCTCAATTACAACCACTGGAAACAAAGTTATTGCAGTGCAAAAATTTCTAATTTTATGATTCTATAACATGAGTTAGCCACCGTAAATGCTATTTTATTAAAGTCCTAATTTTTCTACTGCAATGACTTGGCTTCTACTGGTTGGGATTGAGCCAAATTCGATGTGCGCCTCTGAAATTTCACACGATCTGTGTTAGCAACCAGTCATTCAACGATTGCGCAGCCTGGTTTTTAACTCGGCGTTCGTCGCTTTGTCGCAAGTAAATTGACCGCAAGCTTAGTGATTAGAGCTCGCGTTGTCCACTAGTATAGTGTTCTATCTACAGCAGTGTCTTTCTGCTCTTAACGAAACTCTCGCATAATTTAAATCGGACTGATATATTAGTTTATACATTTATATTGCTTGTCAATAATTGGTGCAGGCTCAATTTATATCGCATGGATTTGATGGTGGATTGTGTATTCCATCATATCAATTTGTTCAACTCTCCGAGGTTTCATATTCTAACATCTATTTGGCGGACAGTCACCGACGTGGTCTAGTAGTTCTACGTATCTGTGAGCCATACGACGCCCTGTTAACAGAGTAATTAACTCGATATTTGTTACTTGATTCGTAATTAATAGTAATTCAATCTGTACTTCGTCTTGCAAAATGCAATTGCTTGACTCGAGTCAAAATGTGCAATGACTCGAATTGACTTGTGACTTGATCCCAATACCGGTAGAGATTTACGTTGTTACTTGCACCTGAGTATCAATATTCCAGCAATGGCTAAGCCTTTGAACGTAGATTTAGCGGTGCTGCCTGTAAGAGCACCCGTATCTAACACTAACAGTAATTCATATCCCGTGTTTTTCTATTTTCAGACTCTGTTCAATCCGAATAACAAGGTTGTGAAAGTATTTGTTATTCTGTACGACGTGGAAGACATGCCCGCGGGTCACTGCACGTTCCTGCGACACCGTATCTTCAGCCGGCCGGTTGAAGGTGCCTGCGACGCTCGTGGGACCGGGTCCGGACGGCTTCCGGAAGACTCGAATGGCAGCTGTCATCGGAACCAGCCGAGTCCGAAGCAGCTTCGCTATTTTGTACACTTACGGTGAGTGTCTGGGTTTGATCGTTTCCATATTTCAAGTTTCTACCTACTTTTGGTAATTTCACATTCGTTTGTTCATTCCATGATAATGACTGGGTAAAATTGGGACCTGAGCGATTCGATTATTGGGCTTTGAGTCGACTACTTCTTTCTCACTTATTGGTACGTCATGATAGTATGGATGATGTGGGACATTAAAATGTGCGGCATCGAAGAGAGTAATGTCAATGGCACGGTCTTACTTGAGTTAACGTTACCATATTTTGAAATCCAAAAAAAGAGGATACTATTCAAAAATTCTGAAAGCTCCAGCGCCAGAAAATAAAGCTGGTGATTTTGAAAACTTTTCGACCGATGGTACTGTGTTGACCAGAAAAAAGGTCATCACTTTGGTTCGACTCCAGAATTAACCGCTTTTTTACGACAAAGTGTAGTGTTGCATTAAAAAAAGGTTATCACTTTGACCAACTCCCGTTTTACCCCATGTTTTTATGTAACTCTGACTTTACTGCGTCGGGGTAATGATGCTACTATATGTGCAATTTTTGAAAATATAATTCGTTTTAGGACACAGGGCTATTTCGTCTGGTTTTTGTGATTTTTACTAATAAAAGTGACTCAAACGTCTCCGTAAATTCCAGCTACAAATTATAGTTTAAAAAGGAAGTAACCTAAAATCGTAACACTTCACCAGCCGCATGCCAGTAACTCAAAACCTATTTGAGTACTATTGTTGAAATAAACCCGAATATTTTCGGCTGACTATCTCGTCAGGGGTAATCGTTAGCAACTAGTAGAGAATTCAAAAGAACTTTCGATATCAACATTCATGTCACCAAACATGAATTATCTACTATGATAATAATAAGATTATATTTTCATCTGATCAAGACACACACAATTGTATAATGCGATAACACACAATGCAATGTAATCAGCAGACAGGAGGATGTCGAACGACCAGTTGCTGTCTCCTGAACTAGTGTCTTGTGTCCTAGTGTCCGATGTCACAGTTCTTTTCCGATGTTAATCTCTATTCCGCAGCTCTTTCTTGCATTTTCCATTCCTTGTGAGTGCGTTCTTTAATTGGGTCTTTTTTGTCGCCGTAAGAACAGCAACATGGGGAATAGGAGCCCAGATAAACCACCGACGCAGAATCGATCCTGGGCTGCCCGGGTAGAGGGGCTTATCGTCACCACTACGCTAACTCACCGCTAGTTGCTGAATATTTGGGTTTATTTCAATAACTGTATATATTATTCAATTGTACATTGAAGTTCATCAGCTCTAAGAGTATCTTCAAATATTTGTGTAATCTGAAAAGTAGAACACATAGGTATTGACCATCACTCACATTTCACCCATTCGGTTTATGCAGGCTCGAGAGCAGCAAGACTAACAACGTCTACATCCACGGCAACATCAAGATCTTATTCTCTCTCGCCTCGAACGAATGGGATTCCGGGAACACCTTCGAACTGCACAGCGAGACCGAGTTCCCCTCGAACCCAAAGTACTCGTCGAAACGAAGCCACAAATGCAGGCAATGACGTACTTTTACGCTCCGGGGATATTTTGTCTCGCGAAATATGAACATAACCTCGAAGATGTGCGTACAGATTTTAGAAAAATACTAGATACGATTTTAATGCTATACTACTACACTTGATACGTTTTAATGCCTCGCCTGGTAAGCGACTGGTGGAAGATGAATGAATGATCGATAAAGTCCTACCGCCAACCTGATCGCCTATTATAACCGCGTGGTTTCCATTTATCAAAATCTCTGTAACGCCTGTTCCTAGATTTCAATGCCTATTTGTAAACGTCAGTGTCGCGAGATGTGTTCTCGAAACTACAAGGCCGCGTGCGTATTCCTCTTAGTAACATTAATATCGACGGTTGCAACTGTCCACAGTAACCTCACAGCCTCTTTGTCGATTTGCTTGTGATTTTCAGTTACGTTCTTGCACTTTGTTTATTCTATGGGGTTACGATTCAGAGTTCTCTATTTATGTTCTTTCCTCTTTTTGTTCGCTTTCTTCTTTCCCTCTTTCCTACGGTGTTGCGGTACCATGGAACGATATCCATTGATTTGGTACTTGATAATACATCACGGTTTGTGTATTGGAGCGTCAGATCCTTGTTGAGAGTGTGTGCTTTTACGCTGTTAATTCTGGAAAATTTTAACAAATGCTTGGTATATTACTTCAGATGCATTTTAACGGAAAAACGAAGTAGACTCGGTGTTTTTGTGCTACTATAGCTATAGGGAATGGTGTCATTTTTAGAGCATTGCTAGGTGTGTTTCACTTGCTAGTGTCTTGCATCTATTCTGACATCTTACAAGAGTTATAGTAAAAGTTCATCCGTCTAATTGTATTTTGCGTCCTCTGAACATGAACATGCATGCCCAGGAGATATGCTGCTGGTTTTTTGTTGTCAAAGCGATGGCCACCGCGTATCCGTTGCAAAACCGTTAGTAATGTGAACATAACATTAAGTAGTGGTGGCAGAGTGTAATAGTTAATACCTAGTACCATACCGTACCAATACACCATTTCTACCTTGTCGCTTCATCTTTACAGTCGAGTATTGCTTCTTTTATTTATGATAAAAATCTTCTGTATCTTATGGCGGTGAGAGATCTATGTCACCATGCTTTTCTTCCCATTGTCGGGACGACGTTTTAGCCTTTCCGGTTGTTGGTTAGTTTGAATAAACTTTGAATTTGAGGATGTGTCGGTGGGATGTTGAAAGTTTGTAGAATCGTGTATAAAGTTTTCATTTTGTGGTGAGAGATATTACAGATTGAATAATTGATGCCAGGGTTTGATGTAGAATGGATATTTTTCAAGATCAAATCATCAACTTTGTTTTGAATACTCAAGATCTAGAAAGCCTTATTCGTAAGCGAATTCCTCAAAATGGGCTGGTTTCCTACTCAGCCTAATTCGGCAGGAAAACTGCCACTTAATTCCCTGAATATGCTACAGCTTGGATGCGTCTAGCGAATAAGGTAGAATTTTGCTATGGCACTAAACTCCCAATCAATGAGGGATGATTTGATACTGAGTTGAGTATGAAGCTTTGAGTCGAGTCAAGTTCACAAGCATCTCACTCTTTATGGCTAAAATATATACATTTCATTGGATCGCAAATAAAATGTTGCCAGTTTAACATGACCAGAAATAATTTGGTACGTGTTTACCACAGAGGCGGTCAAAGTAGTCAGCATTGCTACTCATGTACAAGTAACTGCAAATTTTTACTCAATTGCAAGAAGTGGCAATTCCTGAGATGTGTTCAATTCGACTTGACTTCTTGTGTCCTTGTGCCTAGTCCCAACTGTAGAAATTACAACTGTTTACCCTGGCCGATAGTTGATGCTGTGGATTATAAAATCTGCCGGCTTGTTCCCTCTCAGGCTTCTATCGTGAACCGCAGGACCAGGGTTTGTCAACCTCGGTAGATATACGTTAAAGGATAATGCGCATCACAATTATTGACGGCATCGTGCTTTCTTGACAGGTGCTCGTGAGTGCGGAAGCAGGTTTGTAATCAAGTCACCAGTCAATCTCAATTATATAGTATTGAGTCGAGTCGTTTTTCAATTCACCATCGAGTCTAGTCCGAATCCAAGTCAGTGAGTTTCGAGTCGAGTCCGAGTCATAGTGTTGTGACTCGAGTTCAAGTCATTGTGCCCACTATTCAGTTCAATCCAGTTCAACCCACTTTCTGAACTCTGCTCGAGTGATATAGAATGGGTCGCATTCAAAATATCGTAGTTTACCGCAGTCCTAACAGTTTCAGGCTCTATTTTCCAAGTATCGGTACTGATAGACGAAACACCAATAATGTGGTGACTTTACTATTTTTCGGAGTGGTTACAATAATGTCTGTATCGGCCGTCCTAGTTTTGAGCCATATGACTTGGTTCGAATGCAAGTCGAGTCCAGTCATTTTACGCATTTCAAAAATGACTCTGAGTCAGGTAGGAGTCACCAACCCTGAGTGGAAGTAATTCTAGCGCTCCTGATTCCATAAAAAATCGAATCAGATTTAGTGAAGACGAGTTTTATTAGAAAAAGTATGAAAAAATTGGTTATTGTAAATTTGATTGCTGTTCCAGGAAATGTCGAATCCGGATTAAAAGTTCTTTCTTGACACTGTCAGGAACAAGTTGTCTTCCTTTCGGCGTAATTTCACGCACAAGATCGTCCACAGTGGTCAGGCCTCTCTCTCGAATGATGTCCTGAATTTACCAAAAGTTGAGTCGAGCTTATTGTTGATAATTTCATCAGAATAATACACCATGAGATTGCGATACAATGAAAAGATAGGAAAGTGCCGAAACAGCTTGGAGAAGTCTATGAAGCTTGACCTGGGCCCAGACGATGCAAAGAGAAGGCATGCACGCTGAATGAAAAGTAAAGCCTGGACTCCTGTCCAACGCCAACTACACAACCAAGTGAACTAAACCAAGGGCCAGTTAACAGTGAGAACTACAGTGCAACTACTTCAAATATTATGATATACAAACTTTGCAAATTTCCTTTAACTGGTCCCTCCAACCGCATTCTGTGAGTCGAGTACGAAGAAGCTCTTTCAGTTTTTCACGTTCTCCAGTTTCCACAAGCTGCTGGTTTATTGCAGACCTCATTTGACCATCTTTCGTTTTCCTATCACCACCATATTCCGCCATAACTGTTGTATTGAGTTGCCTGAGAGTGTATGGAAGTATGAGAACTCCGACCTCGTTTCAAGATAACTTGGAAAACAGTGAACAGTGGAAATAGCGGTGGAGGTGATGTACTGAAACCACCGAGCTCGGTCTGTTTACATCAGAGATCAAATTATTGTATATTCAACCGGATCCGGAACCCAATTCTCCCGAAGAGCCGGATCCGGATCAGAAATGGAAGCTCCAAATATGATTCTAATTCGAAATCATTATTGAAATTTTCTTGAATCATCATCATCGTAATTTATTAATTTTTTTATCAAATCAATACACCACAAGATTGCGATATAAATGAAAGATTTGAGGGCGCCGAAACGACTTGAAGTAGACACCCACCTTGGTCTAGGGCAGGGGTGGGCAAACTACGGCCCGACCCTTACCAACAACATTTTGTGGGGCCCGTCGAGGCATCGAGAAACGTGATAAAAATATTGATAAAAATATGCAGTAAAAATCAAATTAGTAGACCTAGAGCCAGGGCATGGTATGGTATGGTATGGTATGGAAGTATGGTATGGTATGGATCGATATTTTGGTATGGAATATGGAACAATGCAAGTATGGTATGGAATGGAAGATTTTAATCTATGGTATGGAACGACATTTCCATACTTCCATACTTTGGTATTTTATACATTTTATCGTGATCTGTGCAAGCTTCATGAAGCTTGTTCACGGAATACGATCGCTTTTGTTACAGTATGTGTGAACGTGAACTATTGAACGTTGTGTAGGAACAAATGCACGCTTGTGCAACGGTTTTAAGTAGCACTTGGAATGACATGATTTTGTGATGTAATAATGACAACAGTAATGTTGATCCGTCATTATACGGAGTCTAGACACGACGTCTCCGAGCATTAGTCTATCATGTGACGCAATAATTGGTAATGTAGGCTACTCCAACTACCTCATTCCTTGAGTGACGACATAGCTTACAAGGAATCATGATGCAACGTACTAATTGTACGATGTGATTGATAATTACATTTTTCTGAAACATTGTCCGCACATTTACACTATTTACAAACCGAGATATTATATTGGTCATATTTCAAACGCTCTCGCATAAGGATTATAGATCAGGGATCAGAATACCGTTCGAGATTCTCGTCAAGTTAACCCCAACCAAATACTGTACTAATAATCAGGCATACCGCTGCAGTATTGATCGCCTGCAGCTGGGATATTTTATATATGCGCCTATATTATAAATTATTTTGCGAATATTTACTTCAAACTTGCATGTTCCTCATGCCAATGTACCGGAAATGCGATGATATTCTTATGGAGCAGGGGCGGGCAACTTCTCCAGTCGGCGGGCCGGATGTAGGAAAACTAAGTTACTTGGCGGGCCGGATTGCTGAATCGATACATTATTCGCCCATATGTGCAAGGAATAAATCGTATTTAATGAATGTATTTTAACGACAGCAATGTTCCTTCGTCGCCATTTCTCGCCGATAATGACGAAAGACAATGTGGATTTGAAAACAGTATTGCCATAGGCGCCGCCATGTCTGCTTCTCTCTGATCAACGAACTCGCTGTGCAATCCTTAATTAAGATTTCAAAGCGTTTAATAAGCCCGGTACCCAAAATTTACCAAGATATCTATTCATTAGGGTTGAGTACATCGTAGATGCCGATAATGCAAGTCTTCTCGCTTCGACAAACTTACGCATAAGCTCCATGGACGCCCTCGCACGCTGCGCAGTGCGAACACGTATATAATAACATACAGTCACTAAAATCTGACGTTTATGCAAGTAGTGGGGAACCTCTGTAGACTGAGGCCACGGGCCCGCGGGTCGTATGTTGCCCGTCCCTTATGGAGGGTCCTAGATATCAATCTCATTTTGCTCGCGGAAGCTGTAGAGTAGACGTACACGGCACCTCACCACCGTGAACTAAACCTCACCAAAACGGACTCTATAAAACTATTACCAGGACTTAAGATTCACATAATGGCTAGTTTAAGCAATAATGACATCCAAAATATCAATAATACAGGTGCCGGAAAAGGTATTACACTTATGATATTGAAGTATTTGAAAGTATGGAATATGTATCAAGTATGGTATGGAACAATGTTGGTATGGTATGGAAAATTGCAAGTATGGTATGGAGAGAGTAAGGCAAGTATGGAGTATGGAAAATCCTCGTTCCATACCATACCATACCACGCCCTGCCTAGAGCGACTTGATTGAACTTCTTTTTAAATACATTTTATCATGAAATTGATTAAGTTATAGTCATAATGTTGCATTTTCTTATTTTATTGTTAGTACAATAGCCAACCTAGGGGTCTACGCATTTTGAAACGCTTCAGTTGCTAAATATCCAAGACAATCAAAACGGAATTGAGTGGGTTCGCATCACAATTGTGATTTTAGAGTAAAACTTTCAGTGCCGTACTTGGAAAAACGATTCGTGCCTGCGTTTGGTAGATTCGGCCTCTATGTGCAGTTAGTTCGGTCTCAACTCATCCATAATGAGTAGTCCAAAGCAATACAAAGTTGAAAATGAATGCCGCTGCAATCAATAAAGAATCAACTTATAGGTAGGTCTANTTCTGTTCCGGCGTCGATGGTAACGCAATATGNATTAGGCTAGNACTTGTCATAATATGACATTATTATAATGAATTCGTTGCTGCAATTCAAAACACCATTTGAATCCAAACATCCGAATCATAGGCACAATTCATCAAATTATGAGGTGNAAAATATATCAACGGAATTATGGTTGAGACAATAGTAAATTATNATGATGATGATGTNGTCCTCACAAAAGNACGTGAAAANGGCAAGTTGAATACAGTAAGCCNTATGCTGAAACTCATTTAAAGGTAACATGTTGATTGTTGGTGTCAGAATTGTGTGTTCTGAAGTTTGACCAGACGCAGAATCAACATATCTATAAGCCGATCGNTGTTCACATATGCAAATTTCCATCCTATGCTAAGAATCAGCACAACCTTTTTTCATCCCTTATTTTGACGAATTGATTCAGGATGGCAGTTTATAAAATTTCGGTAATGTTTCTGACGTATGTGCGTTATCATCAAATCAACATTTAAATTGTTTTAATATACATTCATATGTAATGTATACATATGTATTAGAAGAGCTTCTTGGAGGTACAGAACTTCAATATACAATTAAATAATATTCATATTGAAATGAACCCGAATATTTTCGGCTGACACTCGTCAGGGGTAATCGTCAGCAACTATAGTAGAGAATTGGAAAGAACATTGTAAATCAACAATCGTATCACAAAATATGACGTCACCAGCATGAAATTTTGAATGAGAGAGCGCTCAATGTACTATTTTTAGGTGGTACACGAACTCGTTTTGTACCACCTAAAAATAGTACATTGAACGCTCTCTAATTCGAAATTTCATGCTGGTGACGTCATATTTTGTGATACGATTGTTGATGTACAATGTTCTTTCCAATTCTCTACTAGTTGCTGACGATTACCCCTGACG
>ATSW01004178.1:0-14737 GCA_000444245.1 Botryllus schlosseri
GTACAATTCAGCGACATTTGACAGCGTAATCGAATCCAGCAACCATGGAATTCGAATACCTTTAAAAAGAATGGTGGTTCATAAGAACTATGCATAACAGGAATAATAGACATACCATGTTATCGGAGTCGGTGGCTTGACCAACGACAGTAACCAAGCGGTCCGTTTCTTCAATCAAAGCCGACTCATCGGAGTTGAATAATCCGTCAAATTGCTTCCCACACCGCTCGGAACGTTTGACAAAGTCCAGCAAGTCTACCGAGGGCGCTTGCCATTGGTGCAAAACAGCTTGCTGATTTGGGGCATAGTCCGAGACTGAGGAGGTTTCTATAAACGAATAGGAGTGCTTGTCCACATCCACAAATCATTTTGAAACACTTGAAAAAGACAGATCATCCAAATTTTGTATGCCAGTGACGTCGTATTTGAAAATTTGGAAATCTCTACTAGTTGCTGACGATTACCCCTGACGAGTGTCGGTTGAACATATTGCGGTTTATTTCAACATGAATACATTAATCAATTGTATATTGCAGTAGTTCTGTACCTCCAGGTGTCGTTTCAGAGAAATACTATGATGTCATATTTTTATATTGACCCCGAAAGACTGGGTCGCAACCCAGAAGATACGTGACGGGCCGTCGACCCTCCTTTTATAAATAGAAACCCCTATTTTCTCAATGTCAATTTTATCTCCAATATTTAGGCTCCATCAGCAAAGCTGAGTTCTGTGGCTCCCTCGCTTTGCACTCAGCATTTCTGGGATATCATTGGAGGGGTGGTGCAAGACTTAGAAAGCCTTGAAAGGATATTTCTGTACCTTCCTTGGCCAGCGGGATATCGGATATGTATAACATGCACACATGATATGCATATGCACACATTCCACATATGTATCTCATGAGACAGAGTATGTATATACTGCAAAACCATAAAGGACAAAAATATTTAGCGGTCTATTCCTATCAACTAGTAGATATTTCAAAGTTCTTACATAATGAGTTCTGTTGATGTTACTACCAGTTGCTGACGATTACCACGGACGAGTATCGGCCGAAACTATTTGGGTTTTGTTTCAATATGAATATATCAATCAATTGCACAGACATGCCAATGTGTAATTGTTTGGAAAAGACAGTATTTGTATGTCTTGGTGTCGGACCATCATGAGATGTCGGTTAAACACTAGGCCAGGGGTTCTCAAAGGGTGGGCCATGGCCCACTGGTGGGCCACAAGAGCATTTGAGGTGGGCCACAGAGCTATATTTGGAAAATTTTAGAAATAATGTAAGTTTAGTAATATTTGTTGTTAATCGCTAAAAATAAATTCATATTAGTTGATTATACGTAAGCTACATAAAGCTTTTCATCCGACTCTGATGAGACGTAGTGGTGCGTATGGAGTCAGCATTTCAAGTCGAAAATGGGGGGCAGAAACAGCGGCTTTTTCCACTGGCTATGACTACCTATGGCTAACAGCAACTAAAATAATTTCGCGTATATAATACTTGGAAGGTAATGCTGAAGTAACCAAGTATTCCGGCAGGGTCATAATGTCGTATGCCGTTGTGAGGGGTGTGCAATAAACTCGGAATGAAGTGTAATTGATGTATGGATTTACTGTACTTCGGCAGGTCGTATTATTGTAAGCTGAAAATGGCCATAATTATAAATTATTAGCAACTTCTGGTGGAGGTCGTATACTGCACCGCCGCAACGAACAGTAATAGATTGAGGATTCAGCGGAGCGCATTAATAATTGGAGTCTGTTTAGAATGTCATGTCTGGAAATCAATATACATAATGTGCGATCAAATGAATTGATAGTATCACTGGATTGAATATTCCGACATCGCAACTTCAGTTGGTTCAGTTCGTGGGCTCAAGATTATTTCGTTGGTCGTTTGTTGGAAGATATCCATTCAACTTGAAAATTTTCGTCGCGCTTGGCGCGACTTCATGCCCCGTGCTGTTTATATTTTAATTTAATCAGTAAATTAGGAGTAAAATCGGCATATTTTAGAGAAATAGGCATATAGGCGTCATCGATTACCACGCATTGAACAGGATTATGACTTTCAGATTAGAAGTGGGCCACAGCACATTTCCTAACCGTAAAATGGGCCACGGCCAAGAAAGGGCTGAGAACCCCTGATATAGCTCCTTTGACTAAATATCTACGTACTATAGCTGTCGATCCGACTATTCTGAGGTTTCCAACCATCCCGTATCGTATACGACGGCTATATCGGGTGGTGGTTGTCTGTAGGCTCATACAACATGTTTTTTGGAAAGTATTTACACAATTAGGGCATGATTTTACAACGTAATAAAACACTATTTTTTTTTTAAAAGACCTTTGTTTGAAACACTATTTAAAACATGTTTTAAACAAAGTGCATTAAACAATCATCCGTTTTGAATGCAACCCTATAGCCGCGCAACAGACAACGCAAATATTTCATTAGTCGATATACTTTCAAAATGGCACTACAGTTCTACAAAGATTGCAGAATAACTTAATTATGATACGATAAAATGGTCAAATTTTCCAAATCTTGTTCTGGTATAGTCAGAGGTGGTCAGAAACGAGGTATCTCTACTTTTTTCGAAGTACTCAAGTAGGTTTAGACTACTTACAGTATTTTTAAGTGGGTATGCTTTTAGACTCCTTCTACTACAGTTTTCAGTTCTTTAGGGAAATATAGGCCTAATTCCTTCATACTTACTCGGAAATCGTTACTTCTACTTCTATTTGAGTACCAACGATGTCCACTTGGACTACCTTCCGGATATTGTGATATAGGTAGACAAAACTCACTCGAGTACTCCACAAAAGATGAGGTACTTCGTTACTGACCACCCTGACGAAAATACGTTTTCATTTTAACTGAGACTCGCATTGCAGAATGAAGCAAGCGGCCGAATTGGCCGAAAAGGAAGCTCAAGAAAAGCGAGAGAAGGAGGAAGAAGAGAGACGTCGGCGAATGGCGAAGGAGAAGTTCAAGCGTTGGCTGAGAAAGAAAGAGGAGACGAAATTATTGGAAGCGAAAAAAGAACTGGAAAGGGCCAGAGAAATAACGTTGTTCCTCGCGAGGAAATCGGTTGCCCGACCAGCCAGCAAGGCGAAGCAACGGTGGTACCGCGCGTACGAAACTATTAAAGAGGAAACGTATGAGCCCGATTTTGAAGAAATCCACGATTCCGATTACGAAGAATCGAGCGAATCTTCCAATGATACGGAACAGGAACCCGCATTTAAGATATCAGTTTCAATCAGGAGAAATCCTACTTAATGCAAAAGAAATCGATTTCGTATTCAAGATGCGAGCTGTCAGCCTACCTAGTAGCCTATACAGTATTTTGTATACTTTTCCATCTTTATTTTGCGTTCAATTTCGCGGTAACGAGAAAGACTATGATAGGAACTTTCTAGTCACTGAATTCTCTCATTTAAATAAATGTTCACAATGTCGAACGGTGGTTCTTAACCGAGCTTCACACGAACTCCAGCGGTTCGCTGAGTCAATCTCAGGGGTTGATCACAGTTCATTTTTGGCACCATTATTCTACAGTAATGTATTTGATGTGTGATGTGGTAAATTTTTGTTTATGTGACTAGGTGAAAATTCGGGGTTATCCGAAGGCTTGCAGATTAGCGTTAGGATTCACCCGGCAAGAACCAGGACATATACAATATTCTTTTTCTGATATGAAAGTGCAACTATACATTGTAAAATGTATTCGCCATATAAGTTGTCTTTTTGATATCACTATAAGCATCGTTTGCGTCAATTGAGCTTATGCTTTCCCGAGTCCAAGTTTCCTGCACTGCATGCTTATTACAGTACTTGCTCGAATTTGTCAGGACGATTAGCTTTACTTTTTCAATAGTGAGCTACTATTGCATACACTCCTAACTTTTTAAACGCCGTATATACTTAATGCCTATTGCCCCTATTATGTTCCCTACCGAGATTTGTAAAGCCATTTTTACAAATAGTCTATAATACCTATTTAGGCGAACTGCAGCGACAAAAGAGTAGTCGGAAATAATAATACTTTTATATATTTAAGCGGCAATTGTCAACAAATCAAGATCACGATAGTAGGCTATACTCTCTGTAACCGCCGAAATTCGTTACGCGATCTCCAGCGTAGGAAACCCTGATATATGCTAAATATAGGCCTATAATCTTGCTCAATGCTCACGGGTAATTTGTTGAAAGTGCTCAATGCTCATACCAGCTATACCCGGCAATGAAGACATAAAGCCTCCGCAGTTTTTAGAAACGTGTCTATAGGTTCATACGTTTTTAATGATACCATGCCACCGTATACATGAGAACGATTAACTGTCGGGTTTCTTTGTGAATACCGCCCGACAAACTGCGTTTCGACATCTGATGATATGCGCAGAAGAATCCTCATTTAAAAGTTCAAACAGGGTTACAATACGGTATTTTGCGATAGCCTATATTACACAAAGGATCATGTTTATGTTTATATTATATAAAGAGGTGGTCAAAATAGTCAAGAAAGCTACTCAAGTAGAAGTAGAAGTAGCGAAGGAAAAATCTACTCAAGTACAAGTAGCAGTACTTCTTCCATAAGCAACCTCAAACCACTTGAAGTATAAGTAGAATTGACTGACTTTAAATTTACTCAAGTAAGTAAGTAGTTTTGAAAACGATCGTAATTCGTTGGCATTGATTGTTAAAAGCTGCAAATCAAGCTATGCGAAAGGTGCAGAGCTTGATTCATATTGATACATACCAGGAGGTATCCAATTTTCGACAGCATAAGCGTTCGATGAAAATGATAGTATTTATATGGAAATGCGATATTAATCCTCTGTTTACTCGAACAGCGCGTTTTAGAAAAGATCATGGTATGGCACCCTCTCCCATATTATAAGGCCCGTAGTTTAGTCGAAGAGGAATACGGAGAAGTTTACCGAATATGGTGTAAACACTTTGCGCGATTAGTAAACGTTAATAAAAAATATGGTGGGTCGTAATTTTGTCATATTGTGTAGCTTTATTTCCGGAAATTAAAGGCATTACTGCACTCCCCTTTATACTTAACCATGCAACCCGCTACCTAAATTATATTCACCGATACTTTTGTGAAATCATATTGGTCACTCCATATCCACTGTGCGCGAAGCGCGACCAAAATTCTGAGCTTTACTCAACTTTTATGAAAATTAAATGTTGATACTCCGTGAAAACAGCCCCGAAATTCCTCAGGCTATCTTCCTGATTGGAGTTTTAAACTACTTCTACGTGACAAAATGAAAATAGCGAGAAATAAGTAAGTAAATCACAAAATATTATTAAGTAGAGAAGTGGCAAAAATTAGTTCTACTTGAGTAAGTACTAGAAGTAGAGGAAAACTACTTGAGTACTTCAAAAAAGTAGAAGTACTTCGTTACTGACCACCTCTGATTATATAGCATGTCATAGCCTATGAGTACATTTCGTACTTCTAATCGGTAAAAATAAGCAGCCGACATGACGCCCCCCGCCCGTGTGTGATTGCACCAGACAAGCCAAAGCAGGTAAAGCATTCATGTTCTGATGTACATAACTCTTTTGCGACACATATATCACTTGTGAATAACAATCAACGTCCTGGAACCATGGATAGAGCTTCGAACAGTTTATGGAAGCATTAATCCCAACTCGGAGGAAATCGTACATACAAAACGTCAATTGCGGAGTACAAATAAAGAATTATAATGCAAATAATTGTTATGTGGAACATGATATAATGTCCAGTCAGTTATATACCACCATAGTTAGGTCTAAACTGATGCATTCTTCGGACTCCCGATTCCGTCCAGGATAGACAGTATTCCTTTCGTTATCTTCTTGTGCTGTGATGTATAGGCTAACCATGGAAATGACTTCAACATAATAAAATTCGAACTTCGTGATCCGGCCATAANACNTTTGTCATGCAATCGTCATCNTCAGTATTCATTNTAAAAATAAATACATGNCAAATTGAACAAGTATCNGGCAGCATATNTAAATTAAACAATTAATTTGTGACAGCTGTTGATTGAGCCACGTTTACAACGTTGGATCTCCTTTTGTCACCACAGCAGGCTTTAGGTATGGCAATTATGATTGAAAAGAAATCGTCATATGTTGCTAGAACAGTCAGCAAGTTTACAAGAAGGTCTAAATTCATCAATGTTCGACTATAGATGAAAAGATTGGGGGAGTATTCTTTGTTCATTGCAGATATAGTAATTACGTCAGTCAGAACAGTGATAGCAGTACATGCACAGTATCGTCTTACTTTTCGTGTCAGAGTTTCCGAAGATGCAGTTTTTCCGCTTGTCGTTGAATTATGTATAGACAATCGAGCCATGGGATATATGAAGAGAAACAGCAACGTTAGATTCTGAAAGGCCATTACTCCGCCAATCAGAAATATGCTCCCTTCAAAATCCATAATACCATTTCGATGTTCCAGAAGGAAAATGGTACAACCATGCCCCCCAGGATAATATCGCTTTTCCAATACTACCAATATAGCTGTGATTGGTTGCAATGATAAGATTGCGACTAAAGTTAAATAGCTCAATATTGGTATCACTCTGTGCGTCATGGGTTCCATTATTGAGTTATGATAAACGACATATTGTCGAATCCACAGAAAAAAATGGATAGAGGTAATCGAAATTCCTATGAGCATTGTTTTGATATCGATCAGTAATTCACAAATATTGTCATTTAGATCAATGTACACTGTCGGTAAATCTGATAACAAGGTTAGTAAAGATACCAGGGCCACAGAAAGGCAAGTCATATAAACTTTACCCTTTTCGCTCATAATGCTCCATCTGTCGTGAAGCTTTCCATAGACTGTCATGTTCATTGTGATCCATATAATTGCCAAGAGCAAAATGCAGTTAACAATGTTACAAAACTTGACTACGTAAGTGATGTAGTATCCACCCGAGACTTCTGCATTGCTTGTTGCGTTGTATGTCCAATTCGTAGTAGTAGAACTGCTCATCGCTGCCCGAGTTCATGTAAATAGTGATATTCCCTGGTCACCTGATTACCACTTTAGAATGAGGGCGATACATGCAATATTGAGTTGTAAGACTATCAATCAATAGCCCATTTCGTCCTATTAATAGGCTACAATTCGTTTTGAAGCGATTCAGATTGCATTAGGGTACATTATAGGCTGCATTAAAAGATAGATTGGTATGTTGGAAAATCGCTTTAAAATTTGAAACCATATCATTCAGTTTAGAATTTAGCTTATGGTCTGCAACTCATGGTGAATTCCAGTGGCGGTTCGTTACACGAGTAGAGGGGCACTGGTGAAAACTCAGCGCAAATTTGCGTATTCGGACATGCAATTGGCGCATTCGGCCATGCAATTGGCTCGTGTTCTCCGGCAATTGGCGTATTCGGCCATGCAATTGGCGCGTGTTCGCCGATTTTCCCCGCATCTCTTAGCAGACCAACACTTTTTTCACTTTTATGCTTGTTTTATTGGCACAACAGTGGCGCTTGTCGCCTATTAAGGTCATGTGCGCCACTCAGAACATTGTCTTTGCTTTTAGTAATCTTCCCGACGACCTTTCACACTCGCACTCTTTCACCATAGTGTCCTATACTTTCACCGTCGCTCTCTCTCGTTTTCCATTCGCTCATATCTAAGTCTCCATACCACCGACTTTTTCGTTCCACTCACCTTTACTCTGGGCTTTGTAACACTGCGGACGAAGTGAGGTTGGCGATGAGGGCACACTTCCATTGGTGTCGTGCTGACGATAGCGGCATGGGAGCAATCACTAGGGTTGGTTTTAAAACAACTTTACAACAGGGAATCCCAACCTGGGGCAATAGCTCACCATGGGACCATGATCTTTTTCAGCGAGGCCATTAACAAATTTGATAAAATTTATCATCTACTTCATAGCACGGCAATAAGCTATTTCTGGATCTCGAGTTCCCTTCCCTCCACCATTAATCCAGCAATTACAAGATTGTCACAGCAAAAACAAGCTCAACCATCGCAATAACAAAAGCTAATCATTGTACGTACAATTATGCTTCTTATATGTTGTATTTATATTATTTTATCATTATGACTGAATACCGAATATACTGTTTTCTGATTAAAATAGCGTTTCTTAATTTGTTCAAAAGGTTTGAAAAAATAGGACGGAGACATTGACTTGCCAAATTTCAAAAGGGGACCAAGATGTAAACAAGCTTCTAAAGCCCTGCTTTATAATATAAGTTTCGAGTACTCAACATTCGTGTGATGACAATACTAAAACTATGGCACACAATGAATTACTTCGTTTCACTGCAGTGACGTGTGGAGAGGTTCATGGTTGGTGAGGCACTGACGATTTAGAGTCGGATTTACAAATACATCTACCCAAAATGGTTACTGGTTAAATTAGCGACTTCTTCCTTATCACATTAGTACTCTTCACGCATCGGCGATTGGAGGTAGGCTATAGATATAAATGGAAAATGCATAACAGATATATCCGACATCCATAAGAAAATGTATTTGCTCTGGACTGCATGTTCACCGTCACAACTCCAGGATTCATACATACTACACCATCGGTTTGCGAAGTCGAAAGTGCATTAGGCCTATTTCATTGTGCTGCGATTGTCAGATTGTTACCTAAACTTAGGTGAGGCAAATCCATCTGTGTCTCACCTGGTCATTATTTTTTCTGCCTGGCATTGTACGTAACAATGCCAAAACAATTACTAGGAGATTTTGAGAGGCTTTTGGTATTCTGTAATAATTAATGGTTATGTTTTGGGAATCAGTACGACAATAGGATTCGATTACCAGTTATTACAAACTCT
Organism: Botryllus schlosseri; assembly: GCA_000444245.1. Lineage (NCBI taxonomy): Eukaryota > Metazoa > Chordata > Ascidiacea > Stolidobranchia > Styelidae > Botryllus > Botryllus schlosseri. The sequence goes on from ATSW01004178.1 coordinate 8,874, forward strand.
GAGCTGTTTATGATGAGTTGCCCAATGCCCAATCACGGGTGAGGCTTGGCCTGTCCGTGCATCATCTCTCTTTCGCATTATATTTTTGAACTATAAATATGTAAATTCCGTGATTTTGTATGTAAAAATGTTTCAGAATTAGTCATGGATCAATATCGATGAAAATGCACAAAATTATTGGTGTTATATAACAGAACACTGGTCGACATGATTTTTTATTTTCCGGTCAAAATAGTGACTAGTAATATAATTTGCTTACACTATTGTTAGCGCGCGCGTAGGCCTACGGCATTGCATTGTTTCGCGGGATCCTTGTGCATTTCAATTTACTTGTCAAGTCGCTTGATCATCATCATTATTAGTCTCGTTTCGTCTCGTCATTTCCCCTCAACAATTTGGCTTTCGAAACAAACACCAAACCTCACATGCCCTCTTAACAGTATGGATGAACAATATTATGATATCTCAGAGAAGCGAAATGTGATATGTAGCATTTTTCTCGATCTAAAAAAGCGTTTGACTGCGTAGGGTCACTGTGCCCTGTGCCCTTCTTTATAGGTGGTTCATTAATCACCCTATCAACAGGAGGGAAATTTTCCACCTCATCATGAGGTGGGTAACTTTCCACCTTACCTATCCGGATACAACTTCATCCTGCCCGGATATCCTCGAGGAACGCCCTGTAGGTACAGCATATAAGCACACTCCTAGCCTTCACAAAACACTAAATCACCTTCATTCCAATGACTTTATTTGCAAATTAGTCATGAATGTAATCCAGTCTGCTGGCGTAAGCATGTACTGATGTCTCTTACACCAGGCAAACGTGCCAGAAAAACTGACATGAAGGTCGGAAACTGCGTGTTGAAGATCCAATGAATTTCTAGCATCACTGCCAATGCCTCATGGAAGCTCTTGACATTCTTCTCCATTTCCACAGCAATCCAGACGGTCCACTCTTTCTTCGCTGTATCGAATCAAATTGTAGGATACGCGGATTTGGGTGTCTTAAAGAAATGTTTTAATATGTGAAAGAAGCATCAGGTCAAATATACCCTTTACACACACACACACACACACACACACACACACACACACACACACATATTGATGTTCTTTCAGTAATCAGCTTATTACAGGGGCGAGCAATTATTTTCCTCCGCCGGTCAAGTGAGAAGCTGAAGATACGTTGGCGGGCCGAGTAAAAAATTCTAGCTATATTCTCAGCGTATTTTAATTATGTCAATGAATGTTGTTCAAAAGCTGTTGTTCAAAAGTTGTTGATGCTGTTAGGTAATGAGAAACTGACGGTAAATAAAAAAAAATCGATTTGCCGTCAAGATTCGAAACAATGTGAAAAATGATACATCTTTTAAGCCCCCATCCAAGTTCTTCTGAAACAGTGTTTCTCAAACTTTTTTAAGCATGCCTCCTTTTATGATAGTGAAATATTTCACGCCAGAATGCTAGCAATCCCAACGGATAGTCTGATGGCATGGATGGTTATGGGTGTTGATGAGAGAATTCTGAAATATCAAAGTCGGACAATACAGAGAGCAACAACTAACTATTTTTTTTCAATAAACTCTGGATTCTGCGCCCTCTTCAGATGCTTTCACGCCCCGCAGCTCGAGAACCACTGCACTGAAATGTATATGCGATAATACAAAGCTTACTGTCTTGGTCGCTGCATTCCGAGCAGTTTGCAGCTTAAATAGCTTTGATGTTGAGCGAAGCTAGTAGTTTTTCGGAAATTCGCCCCCCCCCTCCCCCTTGACCTTGGTCATAAAGACAGACTTTTATTAAAATCCCAAATCTCGGCGACATGCTTGGCAAAAAGTAAAATGACGGGATTACCCCCGACTCCAGTATACAAATATTTAGTGCTCGAAACCTTTAAATTTCAGTTTTCGGCTTTCTTTTTTAGACATGCCCTTTCATCCATTATCGGTGATAGATGATGAGTCATATAGTGATCGCGAACACCGATTGACTTGTTTTACGGATTAAGGATTTGGAAACGTATCACGTAACAATTTGAAACACATGCCGTATAATGCGTAATGTTACAATGGCAACAAAGATGGTTTGAAATAAACTATATGAAAGAGTGATTTCTTGTGACTTCAATTACTACTCTCACTTTGCCACATTGCCTTTATTTTGAATCTGGATTACGCATGCCAGGTAGCCTATAGGCAGCGTATAATCGTGGCATATTAATGTACAGAGGCTTCAAAGTGAACGAATTTCCTGTTCAGTTGATAGAGCCTATGGTTTTAGTCATTCAAAAAGCAATTTTTATGTTTTGAATTTCAGCAACCTTTCACGGGCCGCACAGAATAGCTTCGCGGGCCGCATTTGGCCCGCGGTCCGCACTTTGCCCAGCTCTGGCTTATTAAATAGGCCGCGAGTAGGGCACTTCAGTCTATTAATTCGACTGAACAAAGCTGACTCAGTGACTCTAACTTAAGCATGTAAATTTGAAAAGGCAAGTTTGAAGCATGCAAAATACACTTTATGAGTCCATTATCGTCTCTCCTTCCATTTCTTCACGTGTCGTATTCTCCAATATGGCGGCCGGCCGTCAGACAGCCGACAACGACAGGAACGATCGAGCACCTATAATGCGAGCGAGAACAGAATGCGTTCATACCACATTCCTTAACAGGACGAAGCGGTTCATATTCTAAAACGTACAACTATTGCCTGTGTAGTAAGAATAAGCACAACTCATAAGAATTCGCCTCATCGCCTCTTGCTGTACATTGTGTGTGACTTGTTCAGATGAAAAATATAATTCAATGAAGCTGTTGTAGCTGTCTAGCATTTCCATACACTAATGCAGTGTAGCCTACACTTGAGACTCTAATTTCTTAACATTACAATCTCAAATTCAAAATGAAACGGCTATGAGCAAATTTTCGTTAAGCCAGCGCTTTCACATGAGACGTTATACCTACTTGAATATTTTTCACTGCTTTTGAACAATACACAGTCGAAATCGCGTGACTCTTGACTGATTTCAGACCATTGATCAACTTCATCCCCAGTTAACCGCTTGGAAATATAGACCACCAAACAAGCTATTAAGCAATCCAAATCTCAAATCTCAAATGTAGTCCAATGTATAATTACACCTTCTTGAATATCACATTATTGGTAAAACGTGAACTGCGCAGAAAATTGTCAATTTTCAAAAAGTTGTAACAATTTTTCATAAAAATAGCTCATTAAGCTGGAAATTAGTCCCTCTATTAGGCTATGCACGTACAAAATTTCACAAGATTTCAAATAGTGTCGGTTCTCACATCAGAAATCGAAGCCGTTTTTCAGTAAAATTTTGATTCAATTTTTCCAAAAGTGTGACGTGGTGGGTAAATTCTGACTGCAAATCCAGAATCAGCATAGTCAAATTAGGTAGACTCCATTGATTGTGTGAAAAAATAACGGAAATATTTAGAAATGTGAACTTCAATGTACCAGGACAGGATTCTCATCTGCCCAATACACACACACAATGTACGATGCGATATACAATGCGATGTAATGAACAGATAGGGGGATGCCGAACGACCAACCAGTTGAGGTCTCTTGAGCTATGGCATCAACCTCGACCTAGTGACCGATGTCACAGTATTCTTTGATGTTATTCTTTCTTCGTCGTCTATGAAATAGCCTACTTCGCTTCACTAGCAAAGTATATCTGTAACTCATCAGTAGGGCGATTTTTTTTTACCTAAAAAACTGAAGATTTTGACCTAAAAAATCTAAATTTTGACCTCACGTATGCAAATTAGGTGTTTTCGCACATAATGTTAAAATTGTACTACTTATCTTCAATTTTGGTTGGAACTGTCTGTCCTTACAAAGTAGATTGGCCTGAAAGAACGTTTTTGGGTTTTTGGCTCAAAAACTGACAAATTTTTACATGAAAAAACTAGTATTTTAACGAAATCTGACCCTATGAAGAATTGCAGTAGTTACATTACGTATTATGGTGGAATAATTAAAATTTGTTGTAGTACAACGAAAGATACTTTCCTACATTCTCGGGTAGAAAGTGTTTGTGTTGTTTGTTTGTTTTGTGGTATTCATGGTGTTTGTCAACTACTATGGTCATTTACACCAGGTCGATATTCTTTATTATTTTCCGTAACTGCCAACATATAGCACTGCCCACCTCTAGGCTTTTTTGTAAGACACCGCTTACGCGTATGAGGTGGCGAGGAGGAGCCTAGATAAACCTCCAACAGTTAGCTATCGGAATTATGAAGTCGACCTTAGTCGGAATCAAACCCACACCCATTGATGTTGCAGCCGCGGATTATACCACTGCGCTATCTCGGGTAGAAAGTGTCTGTTCTTACTAAGTAGTAGGGATGGTGTGAACGCGAGGTTCACGTTCGCGTTCTGTGTGTGAACCTCGGAAATTTAGAGGTTCACGTTCACAACAGAACCTTGGTAGGTTCTGCACTGTGAACCTTTCGCGTATATTACAATTTTCACTTCATTATGACATCTTTCGTTCAAATTTATTGCATTTCAACTGCGGGCCACTCTATGCATGGCGCTGGCAGTATAAAAATAAACAGTAAACGACCATGCACCTTGACAATCTCAAAAGTTTTACTTGCTTTGTTACAAATGTTTGCTCGAAATATCCAGCTTTATTACCCTTTGCGAACATTTATTGACTCTCTGCTGTGAGCTTGACCCGCAATCACACAACATCACGAGCGAAATGCGTAGTCGGCAATGATGCTTACTCCACCAATCAATGAGATTAATATCGTTTTCTGATGTAAAAAATCTAGCTGGAGTTCGGGGTCAAACTTGACTGCATAGGTTCACTGTATCATTAAATCCAAATCCGTACGGTTGAGGTGTTGGCTACTGCTGTATAACTTGTTAATGGAGTAAAATCGGTAGCAAGTATAGAAACCTGTTTTACACTCTGCTCGATATCAATGTAGCAATACTCAGACGCCGAATACATTGTCCGGTCTGGGCTAGACCGTTAAGGCGTAAGCTTTTATTCCCTGGTAAGCCGTCGTCGAAATTGTTGACTAAGCGACGGGAAATATTGATTTTATGGGAATATTATATCATTTGATTGTCTCAGTTGATACATTTAGCGACGTTTAAAACTCCAATATGTACCTCAGCATTGTGGCATTATGTGGCCCGAGTCGTCGCTAGGTATCGTGTACCTACACTGTACAAGTGTACATTGATATAGGCTATCACTTCACTCAAAGATAGGATTGGAATTAGCAATCTGACGTCACGTGACGTCATGAGGTTCACGTTCGTGTTCACACAGAACCTTTCAAAAAGGTTCGCGTTCACCCGAACCTGAACCTTTCAGAGGTTCGCACCATCCCTACTAAGTAGCTTGCCAAGAATGGAAAAAGAACGTTCAACAGCAGCAGTTGTTAGCTGACAACACTGAAGTTGTGTGCACACTGCTTGCTGGTGATGCACCGTGTTGCTTCATTCTGACAATGTTGTCTATATCACAATTTTTCAGCTTGCGCTTCTTGATGTAAGAACCATGCAATACCCAAGCAGTCTTGCTTCAGTTAGGATATTGCGGTACGTTGACCATAAAACCATGTAACTATTCGGTTCATTTGACCGTTTATGATTCACAATGAGCAGACGATGGGCCGTTTACAACGGAAGGCCTCTAAAGTAGGCTACAGGCTGTAAATTATCAAATGATAAGTTCACAGACAGCGCAAAATCTACAATACAAACGAAATGTAGAGGTCAAAAAATGTTTGATTTTGTAAACAATTTTGACAAATTTTGACCTAACGTTACAATTTTGACCTAATTTTGACTTTTTTTGACATGTC